>JAZHYW010039458.1:0-101324 GCA_037355805.1 Ixodes ricinus | reverse complement strand
CTAGTTGCTTACATTAATTCTTACCCGGACCTCCGCAGCAGTCGATAATATCATCTCAAGAGAATCATTTTATTATTTCAAGTTCTATGTTTTATGAAATAATTTGCACCCGTTAGTGAAACACCGTACATATCTCATCACCAAATCGCCCGAGGTTCTACCACAGAAATACTATAGTAGCAAGCCATGTTAAATGCACATTTCGATAGGCAATACTTTGCTCATGGGCCAACGTAATACTATTGAGTGAATGCATTATCCCCGTAACTTTACCAGCACGCACTCAGTTGTCAAGAATAACTACAGGTTTTCCCGCTCATTTTAATCCAAGCAACGACCAATTTAATCCCGGGGTCACTCAATTTAATCCAAGCGCCATACAATTTAATCCAAGCGCCACACAATTTAATCCCGGGTTCAGTCAATTTAATCGACAATATTTATATGCACTTATTGTGTTCAGTGGTCGTGTTTCGCTTACACATGTGGTAACTTAGAACAATTGTTTATACAATTAGAATTTTTGGGGGCAATTGATAATTTGATTACTAATGTGATTACTTTGAGTTACTAGTCGCACTATTGACGAGGCTTAATTGATATGTTGGTTACCCTTTTTAGAGCGCAGCTCTTAGGCACCCGTTTCCGGCTTGAGCGGCGTCGGCGGCGCCGTCGCCGTCGGCGTAACCACGCGGAGCATGATAGGTAAATTCCCTCGCTAAATTTAGCGGAAAAATTTCCCCTCTAAATTGAGCGGAAAATTTTCTCCGCTAAATCTAGCGGAAAATTTTCCCGCTAAATTTAGCGGAAAATTTTCCCCGCTAAATCTAGCGGAAAATTTTCCCGCTATATTTAGCGAAAATTTTCGCCGCTAAATCTAGCGGAAAATTTTCCCAGCTAGATTTAGCGGAAAATTTGCCCCGCTAAGTCTAGCGGAAAAGTTTTCCTGCCGAATGTAGCGAAAAATTTTCCCGCTAAATTTAGCGGGAAAATTTTCCTGCTAGATTTAGTGAAACATTTGCTCCGCTACGTCTAGCGGAAAATTTTCCCGCTAAATGTAGAGGAAAATTTTCCCAGCTAGATTTAGCGGGGAAAATTTTCCGCTAGACTTAGCGGGGCAAATTTTCCGCTAAATCTAGCTGGGAAAATTTTCCGCTAGATTTAGTGGGGAAAATTTTCCGCTAGATTTAGCGGGGAAAAATTACTGCTAGATTTAGCGGGGAAAATTTTCCGCTAAATTTAGCGGGGAATATTTTCCGCTAGATCTAGCGGGGAAAATTTTCCGCTAGATTTAGTGGGGGAAATTTTCCGCTAGATTTAGCGGGGAAATTTTTCTGCTAGATTTAGCGGGCAAATTTTTCCGCTAAATTTAGCGGGGGAATTTACCCATCATGCACCGCGTGGTTACGCCGACGGCGACGGCGACGCCGACGCCGCTCAAGCCGGAAACGGGTGTCTAAGAGCTGCGCTCTAAAAAGAGTAACCAACATATCAATTAAGCCTCGTCAATAGTGCGACTAGTAACTCAAAGTAATCACATTAGTCATCAAATTATCAGTTGCCCCCCAAAAATTCTAATTGTATAAACAATTGTTCTAAGTTACCAAATGTGTAAGCGAAACACGACCACTGAACACAATAAGTGCATATATATATTGTGGATTAAATTGACTGACCCCGGGATTAAATTGCTTGGCACTCGGATTAAATTGTATGGCGCTCAGATAAAATTGAGTGACACCGGGATTACATTTGTCGTCGCTTGGATTAAAATGAGCGGGAAAACCTGTAGATCGCTCCTAATATTTTGTATGTAAAAGAAAAAAAGGAGTTTGATTTACGTGGCACGTCTTGGTATGGACGCAAACAAAAATGAAGATTTTAAGCAAGTCTGGCTGATGGCAGGTTAACTAAGAGGCTCTTCCATTGACTTCAACGTATGAGGAAGGCAGATGCGCGGGTAGTTTGCGACGAAGAAGAAGCCCGCCCAGGAAACTGAAATTCGACATTCAACTCAACCAGGCTCGTCTGAGTTCCAAATGCGGCTCCTCTAAAATTCGTCTGAATGCGAGATGGAGAAAACAGCAGAACAGATAATGGATGGAACGCTGCCGCCATTGTCGGTGGTTTAGAATGCATAGCACTATTGCGCGACACATCAACTGATACGGGACGTGTGCCACTCTGCGGGGCGGTAACGTCAGCTGTCACGTGACGCCTTATCGCGAGGAGAAGAGTTTTATCGCTCCCGCTACGCCATGTATTGGTGGCTGCGCGAATTCGTGACGCCATATTTCCGCTGTACTATCGCTTTGTGCGTTGTGATCCGCCCCGTGGCAGCATAAGACCATGTGGGGAGTTACGCTCAGTCATTCGGGAGTTTCAGCTGCGCTCGCTCATAGTGGCTCCCGTGAGTCATACTTAATCCAGCTGGATGCAATCCCGTTCGCTTCCTCCATTTGGCGGCAGCTCTCTGGGTGGACTACCTTAAACCACCGTATTACTGGAGATCCAGAAACTTTCCTTACCAGCTTAAACAAGGGAATGCGCTCTCTCAGCTTGGGGCTTTTGGTCTTTGGATTCCCATTCCGGGACTTTCGGCCGTGGCACAGGAGCGGGGAGCACGAGTGAAGGACACTCTGGAGCACGACCATGCTTACCAGTGAATACCCCGCGATCACATTTATAACACCATAGCGTTAAGGAGCTGGTGTCGCAGAAAATCAGATGTCGGTCGCGAGAGGGGACAATCCTGATTGGTCAATAGGGTAATAAAGTCACAGCCACAGGTCCTCGCGCGGGAATTTCAAACAACCCACGACGCTCACGTGAAACGTAACGACACGCGTGGAATGAAAGGGAATAAAAAAAACATGCCATGTAATGTGAAGTAAAGGTCGCCGCATGTCTCAAATGTTTTGCACTCTAACTAGCTATTAAGCATCAAGATGCAGGTGTTCGCGCGTTGCTACATAAAACATGAAATTCTAAGCAATGATTTCATTTGGCGATTCAAAGAACCCACTTGAATCCCTTTCAGAGGGTTCGCCACGACCATGACAACGCTACTCCACTTCCTGCTCACTGAAAGAAAGAGCATGAGGAGCGAATGAAAAGGCAATACGAACGGGGCCCGATAGTGCTATCGCGGTCCACTCTTAAAGTCGAAGCTTTAGCGTCCTCCAAGTGTTTTTTTATGACCGACCGTCTGATCAGAGCACGATTCCGGTTAGACGGCGGTCGCCAGCATTCTTTGTTTTATTGTTGAATAAGCGTTGTTACTATTACGAACGCAACTGGCGATTGACTTGAACACTCACACAATAGAAAGCTACCCTACCGAAAAACCCAGTATAACTTTTCGCTATCCGAATTATGGAACTGGAAATCTATCTGGATTCTATCTGGACTCTATCTGAACTTTAGGTTTTCAGAAATTATTTTGTCTACAATCTGGATTTTGGGTTTCCAGAAACAAATTTTTAGTTCCATAATCCAGATAGTGAAACGTTATACTGGGTTTTTCGTTAAGGTACGTAATGACGAATCCGCTTCCGTGGTAGAGAACCACGCCGCAGATTTGGGACTCTGAATGGAGTCCTTAGCTTGATGGCAGAAACCTGCGAGGTTTATGCCAGCATTATGACTCTGCAAACATTGCATCAACAGATGAAGCATTTACGCTTCAGTCCATATAAAACAAATGCAGCAGTTCTCGCAACACAAAAGGACCCTTTGTTGGAAAGAAAGTTTGCACTTGATTCTAACCATAGACGACGGACAAGGGAAAAACACACGTCTCAAACAAAGCTGAATAGAGGTTATTCGCATATCATGTCTTATCTGTCACCCTGTAACACGACCTCGAACCGTCGTCTCCGGTTGGAATCATATGTAACGTTAACCAGCTCGCCTGCTTATTAATCTTGTCTTTATTCTCACAAGTTTCACAATTTTCGTAGGTATTTTTAGATGTCAATATTTAGGATTTATGTGTCGAATAGTAATTAGACGTCAGCCAATGGTGTTTTATCCACCTATTTGTCAATTAAATATGTGTGCAAAGTACATCAGTAAATTTTGTCGCGGTAGACAATGAATAATTCAAGAAAAAACAAACAAGATTCAGTTAGTCGCTTAGTTAACTAATAATAAAACATGGCAATTTCTAAGAAATAAAGTAATTTATTTAAATGGTATATCTAATTGTTATTTTAGGCATATCTCTCATAAGACGAATTTATTTAAAACAAAAATAAAAACGAAGGTGTTCTTGATGAAAACTGCTGCAGATGTTCGTGATTGGAAACAAATTCCGGTATAGTAATTTCTTCAGGCCTACCTGGTGTTTAGAATTACTGACGGGTTTTAAAACGGAACAAGGTTTATTTACACGCTATCTGCCTAGATATTGTTGGCACTGAGATGTATTTGATAAGCTCGTAATATTTTGAACAGTCATAGTCCCAAAGAGGGGTGTGGGCAAGTTCACACCACATTACCTGGTCAGTCTGCCCACTACAGAACACAGAGAACGTTCAGTCTGCCACTACAGAATACAGGTAACTTCGACAAAACGCGTTTTACAGCATCAGTTGTATTGAGCTTGTTGTACTAGGGAGCGTCGTGTCGCAGAAAATGAACGGAGCATGCACGCGCTTATCGCAGCATGGACTCCGAGTCTCAGAGGCCATGATTGCAGTTTCGTATTTGGGTTTGGTGCCGGGACAGGGCGCCACCTGATCTTTCTCGCCTTCGGTCGCCCGTTCGCTCGGCGCTCGGTCCCACCCTGGATGTAGGATGGAACGAATTCGACGTCATGATCATGCTGTGCGTGAACGTGAAGCGGCAGGTAGAGGGGAACGTTATCGAGCGAAGAATTGAACACGCTGGTCCGACCAAGCAATTTGTGTGGCATTTTTGCGAGAAAGTGTTTGGTGCAAGCTGTTCTGCGTGGGATCGATTGCGGTCCACGCGAGACCTGGTGTCCTTGCCAGTGGCTTGCCGCAAGATTCTTCAGTTTTCGTTCCCGGACAGTGACTTGACTGTCTTTAAGGTGTGTGCTAAGTGTCTACGCAGTGTTCTTGCTGGCAAGATTTCGCCTAATCTCGCCACGTGCTATGGGTACGCATAGCCGCCGGTGCCACATGCAGTGATGGAAGTGGCATTGGAACGTTTGTAACAGTTCTTGTAGCAGGCAAAATATTGGGTAAGGGCAGCCACTGACGCTTTTGAAGCAGATGCAAACACCTGTCAGCGTATCACTTGAAAAAAATAAAACATGACTAAATTACTTTATCTTTCATTGCAACTGAGGGTTCCTATTTGATATTGAAGCATATTACATATTATCTTCTTTAATAAAATTTATGGGAGCAAAAGGAGCACACAACAGTTTTTTTTAGAAATACGTCTGAGATCAAGTAGGTTTTGTTTACAAAAGGTGCTAAAAACTTTCAGCCTTTCCACTCTGGTGAAAAAGGAAAAGCATCGGAGTAGTAGCTTTTGTTCTCGGCGGTGGCTTTCCAGGCGAGCGATCTGCCCTTCTTTTACTTTTAGGCGATAGCGGCCTCGCGGCGGTTGAGGAACCATTAGCGCTGCTGCGCTCATCGCTGATCGTTCCGTTCCCGCTCTTCTTCCTCCAAAGAAATGTTGCTGCCATCTATGAGCGACGACAGCAATCAGTTGTCTGGTTGCCGAGGCTGGAAAACTTGCCGCGATCTATAAGAGACGGCGGCAAGCAGACAACCGGTAAAAACAACACTCTGAACTGCTACCGCCATCTATGAGCGACGGTGGCAACCAGAGTGCTTTGTCGACCATGGGTGTCGACATTTGGTTGGTACCGGACACGATCCTGGGGAAACTAGCCCTTAACAGCTCCGCTGCAAAAAATTCGTTCGTTCAAGGCTCACTTTGGCGCAAATGGCGCAACACTTACATCACTGACTAGGGGCTGTGTCAATAGGATATCGTGAGAGAGCGTTTGATATCCTCTCAACGCTCTAAACCTTTCGCGCAAGGATGGGGCGGCCGAAGCATACGCCGGAACACCACCCATTATCACTTACTTACACATGCCGACGCTGTTCATTCGATTAACGTCACGCAATCGCCCGCGCAATCTCTATTTTGTTTCTGAAAAACTAGAAAGTTTACAATGAACACATATTGCATATAAAGCATTACAATCAATATTACACCGCTTTTAGAGAATTCTGTAGTTTGGAGCGGAAAATCGACTTGACTAAAAAAAGAACACATGGGCTTCTTTAAGAACTTTATTTATTTCACTGCACAAAACAAAAAATCCCAACTGTTCGGAGTAAGAAAAAAAAGAACTCTCAAGTGGGCCTTCTTAACTAGTCGAAGGCGGCCGTTTTCGCGAATTAAAAGCACAAAACAAAAACACGTAACATTGATGGTAATGCGTCTGGCCACACAGTCTTGAGTCGTTTCAATATAAAGGGTACAGCCGTTACCATTCATCCCTCCAACAACCCAGTGTGTCGTGCTCTACACAAGGTACTTCAATTACGTTCGAAAAACTTCCATCACATGTTCAGTCTATAAGAAAATTACTTGATATCGTTAAGACGTCTACGGTAGAATAGTTCGCCAACCGACTCGAAAAGGTATTATTCCTCCTACGCTTGTCCCAATGTGTCTACTGATTATTCCCAATGAACGCTAAAATGGACATCAATGCATGAATAAAAAAAAACGGACATTAAGAAAAGGTAAGAATAACCTCTGCCATATTACAGCAGATCCACATTGAAGTCCAAACAATGTATTATTTTATTCAGTAGGACACCAGTTCTTACGCACGAGTCAGATTCGCATGCGTGTCAGAGTGTCATAAATTTATATGGAGAAACCAAACGCCTTGTATTGCTATACTATGCCTAATATGCCACGACCCGACACAAAAACTCTGAACGATGTTGTTTTTTTTTTTTGCTTTTTCTAACGTATAATAAAATAAGATGAAATATTTAAACATAATTTTTGGTTTGGAAGACGAATTTTTGAATTTTGCATAGTTTAGTGGCGCGTAAGTGAAATCCCTAGATTTTATAATTCGTTGGTATCTCGTTCAACGGACGGCTGAAAGGATGCAAGAAGGTGACTGGTGTCGAACTCGGGAATGGATTTTGAGGGTTTAAGTAAAAACGTCGAGAAACTAATTTTATATTTTAATATACTACGACGCACAGACTGCCACATATACATAAAGATCTATATGCGTAGCCATTCGTCAAAGGAAGGTGACATGGTTCAAAGATTTATACTAACCGACGAGTCTTCATTATTCGTAATTTTCGCGTCAAGGTCCGTTTCGTAGGCACCCTTTTCGTGCACGTTGAGCTGGTTCTTGCATTCTTGTTTGGGTAGACCGTCATCGTAATTGGTCACGCTGAAGGGAATTCCATTATTGTCGTCGTTGATCTCGGGGAGGTGATAAACGTCGTAGAGAGCACCTTTCCTAGCTGTACAGTTCGTGGTGTGGCCGCTCTTTAACTCGTCCACTCCGTTCTGCTTGGCGGCCTCAACCGAAGAATTGGGTTTTCCCTTGAACTGTCCGAACGCCAGGCTGTCAAGGGCATCAATTGGACACTCTATGCAGAGGTAGGAGATGGCGGCGAAAGTGAACGAAGTGATGGTCAGGGATATGTAATTCTGGGCCTGAAAAGACAAAATTAATGAAATAAAAACTTCAAGTTCTCGTCAACACAACGTTGAAAAACAGAAAAAAAAAGCGTTCGACTTCAACGTGCTTGTAGGTATCGGTTTCCTATCGTAGCGCATTTTCGCGCAAGCAATCCTGCACCTTTGGCCGAGGCGCGAAGGTACTGCCTGGCTTCCCGCGTAGGACAGAAGAAAAGTATGGTGCACGGACGTAGTTGTCTTTTTCGACCAAGAGGCAGGACCGCTGGCGGTAGGATGCGCTCCAGGAGAAAACCGAAACCTTAACCCGCGTACAAATCAACGAGGTAGAGGGGTTTAGAGCGATAAGCTGATAACCCGTTCACCAGGCAAAGGTGATCCTTACTTAGCTGCCGACACGTTGTACAATTTTGACCCCTAGACGCGTGACCATACCATATCATGAGGCTTTTACGCAAAACTGAGCCGAGATCTGAATTGCGATCGCTGTAAAAATCATATAAACTATTTTTTTCAATACTGTTGGCACCAAAGATCAATGTCTAGCTCCGATAAAAAGAAAAAAATATACAGCACCGTGACTGACGGCTTTAGTGGAGGGTGAAGCTGCCCGAGATTTTGTCGTAAAAGCACATTTTGGATTTGAAACGAACGAAACACAGCTAATCTCGTTGGTACTGTTAGTAAAGATAAATAAACAATTTTTTCTGCGCGGTACTTCGTTAAAATCTTGACGTAGAACTATGAGTTCCCGTGTCTAGTGGTCAAAAATGTGCAACATAGCGGCGGCCAATTGGGGTTCACTTTCAGCTGCCAGTTTATTGCTCCCTCTACCTCGTTATTCCAAATACAATTTTTTTAACGCATTAAATAGTTGCATTTGCTTTATATCTTTCTAAAATGGTATAAAACGTCCCCTGTAGTGGTTTTGACGGTGCTTACTAGGTTTCTAATTGGAACCATATAAGTTTATCTTCCATACTTAAAAAAGTGATTAGTACATCTTCCTTATTGATTTAGATAGTTAGTATGCTAATTTTTAATATTTTTTGTTCGATTGCAGTTTGTGATGTTCGTCGTTGCTAAGAGTTTGTTCCCGGAAAGGCTTTTTTTTATCAAAAAGCTTATTTTTTATATTTTTAAAACCTTCGCGGAAACATCCTGTATATCAAGAAGGTTTGAACTTCATGTTTCTGAGCCTGTGGCGTAGTTATTACGTGCCAGAGTATTGTATAAACTGTCTAAATGTCACCTGGCAGTGGTCGGAACCAACGTGGAAGAGAGAACGCAATGACGGTGTGCAATCAGGATTAGAGCACCAATTATGTAGGTCAATGAAGCCAGGCTTGCCAGAAAAGAAGTTCAGCTTCCTTTAATTTGGAGCGGCGCAATTCCTAAAACCTCTCCTGGTGGAACAAAAAAACCCAACCGAAACTCGTTCGAGAAAAGTGTTCCCCACCATATTTTGCAAAACGAACCACCCGTCCATAATTAACGTACGAACGTCGCAGCGATGGTTTTGTCCAAGTAACAAATGCAATTTATGCGCACTTGACATTCGTATTTTTCTCAAAAATCCTGGAACGATTTCTGTCGCGTTCCAAAGTTTCCTGAATTTTTTTTTGACTCGCGTGGTTTAGGCTTCATAGGGTGTGTATTATAATAGTCTAACATATTTTTAATATGTTTTAATAGATGGTGAGAGACAAGTTCCGTTTTCACCGCATATTTATCAAGCTCGGCGAACATAAGATGAGAGAATAATCGGCACGGTAAGTTTACTAATTACCTAAAACTCTTGATTAACTTTAATTGACTTAATTTAAATATAGGCATCCCCCTTTTAACACCTCTTCATTCAATGCCTCTCTTCTTCCCCAAACCTCAATAGATTGGAATCACCTTCCCGCGCCCAGGGTCTCCATAACTGACGCTGCTGATCTTAAAACTACGATTACTAAGTTTCTTTTTGTTCCTTGGCCAGTGTTCGTATTTTTGTTTTGTTCGTTGATATACTCATATATTATGGGTTAAAACTCACTCCTTTATGTAATGCCTTCGGGCCTCGAGAAAAATATATGAATTTGAAAACAAGTTATTGGTTTTAGGGGTCATGTGGGAATTGCAGTATTGACGGCAATAACTATTAGAGGACAGACCAATTTAAAGAAGTTGTCAGAAGGTAATTGTTTAAGGTATTAATCGAATGATTTTCGCGTCTTTTCTCAAGATTTAAATATTGCTCTCAAGAAAAGCACATAGAGCTTTGCCCACAATGGCGCTTGGAAGAGCGACGTCATCGTTTAGGTGACGTTGCCACTTTTGTAGTTTGCGCACCCACCGAGGGCACGCTGCCAAGTTAGTAACGGCAATATTGAATGCACGATGCCCCTCTTCCAAGCGTCATTGTGGGCGGGGCTTGCAACGCTTTTAAGCGCAATTTTTTTAAAATTGAGCGAAAAACAAAAGAAAAAAGAAAACCCGCAGAAATGGGAATGTTTAAAGAAAAATAGGACTTTTCGCAAATTCTTTCAATTGGTCTGGCCTCTAATAATAATCGACGTCAATATTGAAATTAAAAGTGAGTAAAGATATTTTAGTTAATAAGTGAACTTATACGATTATTGTTTTCTTCTAATGTTCGCCGAGACTGAAAAGTACAAACTGAAGACAGAGCTCATCTAACTTTAACCCCCAATTTAAGAAAAAAAAGGCTGTTCGAATTAAAATTAAACAACACCCTGTATACCACTAAAAGTTAAAAAAATATAAAAATGTATTACACGTGTTTATGCATTACCCGCAAGATGTACTGATATCCGCTCGTAATAACAAGTCTGTTTTGCCATAAAAGTGCAGATAGCGAGACAGTTACATGGGTGGAAATTAGACATAGAAAACCAAATGTGTTTAAGATGGGGTGAAATGGCAAGGAACAAATCATCAAAATACATTCCCCAGTTTGAAGCTCTCGTGTTTTTGAGTGCTCTTAACTCAGACACTTACCTCGAGGAACGGATCACTGGTATTTCTCTCCCGACCGAGAATGACGTTAACAAAGATCACGACCACATGAACGAGGTACGCCGCAAACGAGAGTCGGCCCAGCGGGTAGAGGAGTGGGTTGGCTAGGATCTTGTTGACGGGTCCACCACGGCCTGTTGCGCATGCGTACATGACCCAGGAGACTGCGAAGCCCCAGGCGACCCGGTGCAGGGCGGCGTAGACCACGGACTCTAGGTGCTCGGGCGCGCGACCCCTGTTCCAGGAGTAGATGCCGAACACCGACGTGCAGGCAAAGGTCGCCGCCACCGTCCACCAGAACGCCTGCGCCTTGCGAGAGAGCTGGTGCGGCTTGGCGGCGAGGAAGCCGAAGATGATCGCAGTGAAGAGAGATCCGGCGTGCGCAAAGGCCTTGTTGTAAACGTGCATGGCAGTATCGGACAGGGCCCTGTGGACGAAAAAATAACGCTAGAAATGTATAGACCCAGGCTGGTATGCCTCGCCCAATCTAGTTCAGAAAAGGCAAATTAGACGATCGTCTTTGGACAGTATAAGCTCGGTAGGCCTTTGAGGCACTGTGGCACTGGCTTACGTTGTAGCTGAAATATTTAGCCAGTATAGTACCACTGCTAGCCTGGGGTCTTTAACGTTCATCAATCACTAGGGATACCGGATATGCGACCGCACGCAGGTATACGATGCTCATCCAGATCGAGACGGACGTGGGTAGGAATTAAACCCACAGGATATCTAGATTCTGCTCAGCAGGCTTTCGATAAACTGAACCGATATTTTGACCATATATAATAAGTTTCTTAAAGTCTCGATGGCGTCCAGTTTATGGTCCCTGGAAAACTTCAGTGCAGAACTTGGGCGCAGAAGGATCTCCCTGCATCCCTTGATTTATTATATATATACTATCTGGCATTATTGGACCATCAATGATGAATTGAAAGACATATTTCCTGTCTGCTTAGTTTGCTGAGCCAATTCCAACCAGATGGCCAAGACTGCACCCTCCCGCCTTCCAAGCGTCATCACTAGTGGATACATGCAACACCCATAAGCTTGCGTCAGCATCGTCAACAGCGCGTCTTGCATCGTCTCACAACAACCACGTGGTTAGAACGCGGCGATGCCAAGACAGATTAACGACCGATCTCGAGAGCTCTCGTCGAGCTCTCGAGATCCCTTAACGATGCCGTAATTAACGGGCCTTGTCTTTTAGGTGGTATAGGATAAGCACGATTAGGAGGAACAAGCTGATTTTATACTGCCGGATGGAGGTGAGGGCTCAGTGCGGCTCTTTGATTAGCGGAATGGTTAAGTTAATTTAGTTGCTTAAACGTGAGCTTGTTACGTACCGGATATCCAATGTGAGGACCAGATGTATAGGCAAGTAGTTGTAGAGGTGGGTGACTACTCCCACGGCGATGCAGGTTGAGACAACAATTGCTGCCATGATGGCTATACCCACTTTCGGCCACCTTTAATTAGAAGAAAAGTGGAATGGTTTAATATTCGTGTTAATTTAAAGAATATATATAAATAGACATATCGTATTCATGCAGTCAGATCTCACCTTGAAAAGATTGCCACTAGAATGATTGTTCTGACGACGTATAGTTGAAACTCCGCGGAAGGGTACCAAAAATGCGGCATGCACTGTGAAGTAAAATGTAAGGGTAAGAAACCTGGTCTGCGTTGTCCTATACTTGGGGACAACTTTTCTCGGTAATGAAGCCAAAGCTATTTGTACCCGCGCGCTCGAGCACATTGGGCGCCGATCACGGCTGTGCTCGCGTGGTCTTCACTTCTTCGGAAATGGCAGAAAAAGTAGTCCCCGAGTATAGGTAAAAAGAGAGAAAGTAAGAACTGTATATTGCCGCGAGCGCAGCTGACCAAAAAGGCAGCGCGTTCATGGCACAATGGTTATCGCGCATGAGTTCCACGCAGGAAACCAGGGTTCGATTCCTGGCCGCGGCGGCGCATTTTTGTTGACTTAACGTAATGTTCTCGTAAATCCGAGAACCGTGTTGCAGGTCAGAATGTTCTAGACGCCGAACCTTCTACGCTGATTATTCCAGAAGCCCACACGTGTACATAAGGGACTCCGCGTGGCAATCTGCAGTCAGTTTCGCCCCAGGGTTCGACTCTGCTCTTTCGCCGACTTCGACGCCCGCGACGCTCTGCTGTTATCTTCCGTTTCCTTCTTATTTTTGAGCACAAGCTCGCCCTCCATTAAACATTTCAGTTTCACCTTGTCATTCGTTACAATATATACTAGATATATTTTGAAGCAGCTATGCATGGGAGTCGCCATAACCGACTTTCAATTTTTGTTTCCTCTTATTTCCTTTATCTCCCTTCATTACCATGACAGGCAAGGTTATTGCTGTCTTAGATTGTATTGTGTCCTTCTCCCCAGCATTGACCTCTGTGGAGGCTCGTCAAGCCTCATTCCAGTGGCTCGGTATCTCAGTAAGACAAGAGGAGGTCAGCAATGGCGGCTGCAATCTGGCACGTGTGTAAAGCTTCTATATAGTTTCGTGACGGTTGTTAGCGCTCGTACCTTTTTATTCGTGTTGAGGGTGGAACGTTTACAGTGACATACGTTATAATCTGTTCACCCTTAAAGGGCTATAGAAACGAAATGACGCGGCCGTGAGCTCTCTACCCCTAGCTTCAAAATCGGCCAGCGAGAAGTATTACGAGTGTGGGAAGAAAAGAACACACGTCTGAACCTGCTGACGGTCTGCATCACACTACTTCTTATTCTTTTATTGGCATTGTTCTCTGCCACTATGCTTTCTGGTGCGTTGTTGGCGCTAACACTCTCTTAAAAATCCTCCCCCCTTTAAAGTGTTCGCTCATTGCTCATGGGAAGTAACGCTGAACGGGCCGTCTGTCTCTTGCACTCCGTCTTGGAGCAACGGGACTCTGTTCAACCATGACGGGTGTGTCGACCATGGTTGGATTCCCTGGAGGGTAGGTTTCCTCTGTCGATGTAGACTGCTCCTCGGATCGAGCCTGGCTGTGTGAAGTCGGCTCCGTCGGTTGCGAAGTCGGCTCCGTCGGTTGAAGCACAGAAGAGTGTTCCTGAGGATGGGTCTCTGGCTGCGGTGGCTGTTGCATGGTCTTTGGTCGAAGATGGTCACCATGCCGATGCCAAGATGTCCCGTCTGGAAGTTTGAGCCAAACAGAAGAGGCACTCACTGGTCCAACAACGGAAGCGGGCACCCAAGGTGGTCCGGGTCTAAAAGTTCTTGCGTATACTGTTGCCCCGGACTTCATCAGTGATACCCGACGGCAACCTTGGTCAGCATGTATTTTCTGCTTGAGTTGTTTCAACACAACGGTAGTTTTCAGGCTTGGATGCATTAAGTCCAAAGGCGTCTTTATCTTCCTGCCCATAAGCAACTCACAGGGCGCGCGGCCTGTCAAGTCGTGCGGCGTCGTTATGTAATGAAAAAGTACTCTGGCCACCTGGGTCTTGAAGTCGCCTGGTGCGCTTTTCTTTAGCTTGTCTTTGATTGTTTGTACCACTCGCTCTGCTGCTCCATTAGAGGCGAGGTGGGGTGGTAAGGTGGAACCAGCATGCGACGGATTCCGTTCCGACTTAAAAATTCAACGTATTGGCTGCTGACAAACGCTGGTCCATTGTCGGAGACGATGATGTCAGGCAGTCCATGTTGGGCGAAAACTGTCCTAAATACAGAAATGGTAGCATCTGTCGAGGGTGAAGGAGCAGGATGAACCTCCACCCAATTGGAGAAAGCATCTACAATGACGAGAAAGGAATGGCCCATGAAGGGGCCTCCAAAGTCTACATGAAGCCTAGACCAGGGCTTGTCGGGAAATGGCCAAGGAGTAATTGGGATGCCACGAGGTGACTTGTGATATGTTTGGCAAGTTACGACCGCCTGAGCATTCAGGTAATTGGTGATTTCATTTGGCTACTAGTTTCAGTGGAATGTCAAATCTTAATTCTGTTTGACCATAATCTATTTATTGGCTGGTTTGTTCGAAAATAACTCAGTCCGTCTATCTAAGGAAGCCTTAAGAAAAAGCTTTGCTAAGGCTGCACTAGCCTTGACAATTTTTTTTCTTGAAACCGAGATAAGACCACCTGATTTCATTTTGAGCAAGCCAGCACGCTACAGAGGAGGAATGACCCAGATTTATTATGAAGTTATAGGTTTCACATGAGCACATTCCATTTGTAGCTGAAAAAGAGGTGTCACACTTAATTAGAAAGACAAGTGAAACAAAAACATTATGAGGTATTTCGGTTAGAAAAGCTGTGCATACTTTAGCTCAGCTTTCAGCATTTTGGGAACATTTTCCTTTGTAGCTGTGAGTTCACCTATGATGACTATTATTTCATTTGGAGCATGTAAAATACATTGGATGTGGCACACAACCGCACTTGGGTGTTTATCATATGTCTGAGCTGTGCCTTCATTTTGTTTCAGTTAAAGTGTATCTCTCGCCTGGCTCGATCAGTATCTACTTCACGTACCCAATGCCTTTTTACAGGGTTGCGTCGCCACAGGAGACTTGGGCGTTTGTGGGTGTTTGTGCGTGGCGTCACCAGTCACCATGAGCCCCAAACCCAGCGTGGGTTCAGACCCCCTGCATGCATGGCTATGCTAGGTGTGCCCGTGCCTGATGAAAGTGGGGTCTTGGCAGTTGAGCCAAGCCCAGGGTAGGTTTCCTTCAAGCCCCCCCCCCCCCCCGGGTTAGGCAACACACCACCCCAGCCGGCGCTCCGCACAGACAGGTGTCCTGCGTTGGCTCACCCAGGACGATTCGGTCAGTCGCTCTGCTTCACTTCTCCTTTCTTCTATTTTCCTCTCCATCCCTTTTTTCAACCTCTCATCTTTCAGATGTGACAAAATTCTTTGAAAGTGAAGAGGAATTATATTGCCTATGTGTGTTGAAAACCAGCTGGTTGTGACACGTTACACCAAATACTTCACCATGAAAATATCTCACTCCATAAAAATCAAATGATCTTGGTACGTATAGGCTTTGCGTGGTTGGAACGACTGGATACACAGCAGCGGCAGGGTTTCTCCCTTTGAATAGAGCAATCTCACCAGCCAGTTTCGTTAAGCCGCCGCTGCCGCAATACATCAAATGAGCTATATTCTTTCTGCATGTGAGAGAACCCCGCTGGAGCTTTGCACGTGACAAGACTACACTAGCCGTCTCGTGCACTGCCGTCTGCCTCCCGTGAACTAAAGGTATCGCGGCGTCACGCATGCGTGGAACGCTTAGTGAGATTTGTCTATTGGGACAGTTAATGGCTACAATAGATGACTGTTTCCATCTATGGCTGCAGACACTTGGAGCACTAGTCGAGATCGCTGTCTCTACTGTCTCTGCAAACCCGGTATCTCGGTGTGCCCACGGCAGCCCTCTGCCTTGGTGCGGCATGACTGCTCTACAGCGTGGACGGAGTGATCTTCATGCATTCTCTCAGATGCGTGGTTTCTGCACCGACGGAGACATTTGGCACTGTGGGTGCGCTGGCGTAACTGAATGGAAACAAATGTATTTTTCCTGGTGAAGCATTTGGCGACACTGTCAAGTGGCATGCTTGCAGCCAGGATAGCAGTGGCCGTGGTGCGGTGACTCGCATCCCAAATGTCCCAATATGCCTCTGTCACATTTCAATGACTCCGTTTGATGTGTGTGCAAGAATGGGATATTTACAATAAAAATATAACAATTCATTCAAGATTTATACTAGACATAGTTTTTAATGAATCTGTATATGCTTGCAGTTCAATTTCATTATCACTGCAGGGTCAGAAGGTTAATTGACAACAAAAGTTCATTCTTTTTTCTGGTTTTGTAGTTTACGGTTCTAGGCTCATCAGCAAAAGACATAGGCATAGTTGCATGTTATCACTCCAAAAGTTTGAGTCTATACAGCATGAACTAATTGTATTTTTGACCGTGATCAAAGCAAAAATAGCAGGTCGCTATTTCGGTGGTTGCTGCTCGTGAACTCGAGAGACTGGAATTGCAGCTGCTGCAACTTCAAGATGTAACGAGATTTCAGCTGCTCGTCAGACCATGTCAAGGTTGTGGAGATGAATCCACAATCCTTTGGTGAGGCGTGCTTGTTGGTTTAGACCGTGAAACTTCCAAAATTGTGTTTGCCTTGTGATGTCAAAGTGTTGGAAAAGATGTTTCATATCAAGCCAGCCTAAAACATTTTTGTTTTCTACATTGTTACAGATTTGTCACCCTGTTTCTTTTTTTTCTATAGTGATATAGAACTGCTGTGGGCAACACCGGAGCCCACCGCCGAGCGCAGCACCTTATGGGGCAAGCACCCGCAAAAAGATGCAAACAAAATGACCGCATCTCCACGTGGTGAATGATGTTGATTGGGGCGAAGCTCTGGTGGTGCTGATGGTACCAATTTCATTGTTCACAGGTAGTGCTGATGGCGCTGATTTTTTTTTATTGCCCATAGGTAGTGCTGAGTTCCGGGTTGCGTTTCGACTCCATTATTACTGCTTTATGGTCGGTGAAATGCAAAGCCAGTGGTTCTTCTAGCGGATCAGCTTGGATCCGCTAGAAGCCGTGGGAACGCATCTCCACCGCTTAAGTTAACGGTCCATGTCAGAAAGAGAATGTGTGGTATGGAACGTGGTTATATAAGCATTTGAGCATTTGACCGCAGCACCCTCTCGTCTGTAAACGTTAAGCCAATGCATGCAAAGTTTAAGGCAATTATATACGCATTTGACCGCAACGCACTCTCCTGTATAGACGTTGAGCGGCTACATGCAACGTTTCATCCATGACAGAAACCCCAGCTCTTGAGTTACTACCACATCTCAGAGTCCCCTACCCGTCCCGCGGTCGTGGCCGAGTGGTTAAGGTGATGGACTAGAAATCCATTGGTGTCTCCCCTCACAGGTTCGAATCCTGTCGACTGCGCAAATATTTTTTCTTTTTATGTGAGCACGGACACCGTACTGACGGACGGACGGACGGACAAGGCTAGACCCTAAGGAGCTTCGCCCTTATAAGTTGGTTATCAGACAAGGCCCATCATGTAATCGATGTCACCAGCACGACAGCCCACAAGACCATGTATGCAATAAACCAGTTGTCGTCGTTAACCCCTCTCAACCACGACATGTTGGCAGCGGTGGGATCCAGTATTGCCCACGATAATAACAATGATAGGAGTCGAGTGAACATTGCAGTATGCGCTTCTGCTATTTGTATTGCAGCCACCGAGACCTTGCCAGCAACCCTTGAATGAACCCTTTTCACAAGTGTGCACCATCTATACTCTGTTCACCCTTAAGCTAAGACTACAGCGGGAGCTACGTGCCTGCCGGACCAATCAGAAGCCTCCCTCTTATCACCTGACCCAGCTCTCTGTGCGTGGGTATGGTCGGGAGCGTGATGACGTGGTGAAAGAGAGGCGTTCGACTGGTCTAACGAGGACGTAGCTTCCACCGCAGTCTCAGCTTAGAGGTGAACGGAGTGTGGTAGCTGTAGCACCAATGATCGAAGTCCGCAATTGTTCGCGCACACACTCCGGGCATGTATTGAACATCAGGGCTTTGCAAGCGGGCTTTGCAAGCATTCGGCGTGAACTCAGCTTGTCTTGTATCGAGAACGAACGCTGCGTAAGAGCTCGGCAAGGACTCTGATGCAATTACAGGCTTTCTGCACAAGAAATGGTGACCGCCGATGTTGCTTGATGGGATCATGAAAGGGTCTATTAGAGAGAAAATTGTCTCATCTCAATAAACCTTATGCGAAATTGCTTGGTTGTCTGACAACACTGAGAGCGTCGCTATTATAATGTTAGCAAGCGTCGTCGGTACTAAAGCACGGTGGAGGCATCGGAGACAACCGTACGGGCAGTGTGCGATTGCGCGGCAGCTTTGTTTTCTGACTTCCGTCCATGGAATGTGGACGAACAGTTTAAACAACCTACCGCAAATGCCTGACGAAACGTTTCGAGGCCTGTGCACACGCTGGCGACAACCCGCAGTGCGTACGCTTCCACAGCGAAGGCGTAGGACTTGCTCCGCTACTTCGACGAGGTTGTCACCAGCGTGCACAGGCCTCCGAGAGTTTCGTTAGACAGTTGCGGTAGGTTGTTTAAACTGTTCGTCCACATTCCATGGTCGGAAGGCTGAAAACACAGCTGCTGCGCCATCGCACACTGCCCTTACAGCTCTCTCCGATACCTCCACCGTGCTTCGGTACCAACGACGCTTGCCAACATTAAAATGGCGACGCTCTCAGTGTTGACAGATCACTAAGCAATTTCGCATAAGGTCGATTGAGCCTAATTGACTGGTTGAAATCTTTGTTTTTAAACGTGGCATATATCGAAAGCTTTTGGAACAGTGAGTCATTCGAGAGTGGATGCAAAAGTAACCAGAATGAATTTCTGAAGGGCGGGCCGTTTATGGTGCCAGCTTCCGCAGCTTGAAGCGCTTTGCCGTACCCCTTCCGAGTGAGTTTGCCGACCGGCATTATCTGCTTGAAATGTTTTTTCCAAGCGCCTCAAAATCATTTTTCTGTTTCTTTTTGTTTTGTTTTGTTGCAATGTCTGATATGAAAGAACAGCATGCTGCCGTGAAATTTTGTTTTCTTTTAGGGAAAACAGCGCTGGAAACTCTTGTAATGCTTCAGAGAGCTTACAAAGAAGATGCTGATAAGAAATCGCAAGTCCATGAGCGGTTTTCTCGTTTTAAGGCCAGGGAATTATTCACTGACGACTAACCTCGTTCAGGGCGACCCTTAACCTCCTTAACTGATGAAAACGTCCAAAAATTTGGGCATTTTACTCCGAGTTTGTTTCTCTTGGTGAAACTGTTAATCAGGTGTTTTCCTGGGAATCCTGCGACACTAGCGAAACTCAGTAAGGCAGGAACGCCCCAACGTGAGGGAAAGGTGAAATGATAGTTCGATCACAATTCCCCAGCGCACACGGCCTTGCTAGTGCAACACGTTTTTAGCAAAATGGCATGACACCGCTTCTCTATCTCCCGTATTCTTAGGACCTCGCCCCGTCTCACTTTTTTCTGTTTGCAGATATGAAAAGTCTTGAAAGGAAATCGTTTTGTGAATGTGGAAGGTCGTTCAAGTGACACATTGTAAAAAACCAAGAATAATTTTCAAGCGCTTGGGGCAAAAATTCACAACATGCCGCTAGATCCTTAGCAGACGACGCCGGTCGGCAAAAAGACTCAGGAAGGGTGCCGCTTAGCGCTGCTAGAGGCAGATGCTGATACTACGAACGCCCTGCCCTCCTGAAATTCACTCTACGTACTCTTGGGTACCCCCTCATACTTTTTTATTGTTGAAACTTTGGTTCTAAGGCCCAGTATCTTGCTTAGTGTAAATCATATCTCTTTTTTGTGTCGTACATATTTTCAGATATTTTTTCTTTTAGAATGGTGAAATGACTGCAATGTTGAATGTTTTGATTATTTAATATGTATGTAATGCGCACATAACACTTATTTTGTTAAATGTTTCCTGTTTTCATGTAAGTTTATTGGTTTGTTTAATATTCAAAGCTGCGATTAAGAAGCCTGCAAGGTTGTTTCTGGATTCAGAAAGTATCATCATTATAATTATTATAGTTTTATAGTACAGTGCTGGAAAAAGACTCCCTTTTAGATTTCCATTTCCACAATGTTTCAAAAGTACCTACAAGGTCGTTTTAAAAGGTTTAATTATTTTAGAGCGCAGTTTTTAGGCGCCCGTTTTCGGCTTGAGCGGCGTCGGCGTCGCCGTCGGCGTAACCGCGCAGTGCATTATGGGATATGTCCCATATTGCACCGCTCGGGACCCTCGTGACGTCACTAGTGACGTTATGTGTGACGTCGCGAAGGGTCCCGCGCGGTGCATTATGGGACATTTCCCATGATGCAACGAGCGGAAGGAGGAGGAGGGAGGAGGAGGAAAGGAGGGGAGGAACTTGAAGGATGAGGGGAGGAGGAGGTGGGGAGGAGGACGACGAGGAAGAGGAGGAAGGAGGGAGGTGGGGTAGCAGGGAGGATGAGGAGGAGAGGAGGAGGTATACCCTCCCTCAGTACCCTTCCTCCTCCTCCTCAAGAGCTGACGCTCTAATTCGGCGTTACAGGGTGTTGTAAACGTGTTTCATTTTTTAAAGGAAAATATTTTGAATATAAAATTGTATATAAGAATTGCAAAATAAAAGAATACAAACAATTGCCAACTGAATCACTTTGTCTCCATTATAGCTAATTTTATATATATATATATATATATATATATATATATATGTATATATATATATATATATATGTATATGCATATATATGCACATATATATATATATATAGTATATGCATATATATATCTATCGTATGTTTGTATATGTAACAGTAAAAGTGTCCTCGTGCTTGGAAAGTGCCAACCTTTTTGTTTTCAACAGAACACTGAAAGATTTAAAATAATTTGATAGTTCTCCGAATGCAGCACATAAAAAAGAAACCTCGGCTATGCTTGTTTTTTCATACATATATAACTGTACGCGAATACCTTTCTTTTTTTAAACTTTTACATAAGTTTAATTAAGGGGCTTTTAAAGTGAAGCGAGTAGAGAGACTCATCGGTCACTCGACCAACACGGGAAAGCGTGCCGACAGCGTTTGCTTATAGGAAAAAAGAACGAATTGAACGACAGAAGACTAAGAATTATGTTACCTTCTGCTGATTACTGACTAGGAATAGAGATATCGTTGTCAATTTTGCTGCTATTACACGCACGGAGCGAGAATGGAGCAACATGACTTGAGTAAGCTTATGACTGCGTGAATCTGGAACCGAAACTGATCGGGAGTACGCCATGCGGTATTACTTTAGCTGACTACTTTCGTATCATATTGCTCTTCGAAGCGCCAGGTTAAGAGAGTGTCTAGCTCTGTCAATTTAAATACACGGAAGCACTTGTATACCAAAATTACTTGCAAATACTCTTTGTATTCATCTAGTAAACAGTGGCACTCATTTGCCTAATCCTTGTCAGAATATGGTAGGGCATATATACGAAATTCGGGTCGGTAGGTTGGTTATGTGGAGAGTCGCGAGGTGCTGTGTTGGAGTTGTTTCTTCCTTGTTGTACTGCTGACATGTATGCGCTTGTAACAGGGTTTGGCATCTTGGTTGGTGTTTGTGCTGTGTGTGTGTATTGGTGCATACGTAGTTGTCCCGTGAGATCTAAAATAAAATGACATTTCATTTTTTGCACCCTCTAGCGGTTACTACTACACTTCCTTGAGGGCGCAAGCTGCCGCTTGATTCAATAAGCTAAGTGTTGAGCAGTCTTGTAGCTAATGATCTACAAACAACTGGCCTGCGATCAACTGGACTCCACTAGATTCCTTCCTCTCAGTTCGATAACAATCGTAATAATTGTGCCACTCAGTCACCTAAATGCTCGTTTTGTGTCGAAGAGCTGCGAAGTGAGGCACAAACGCATCGAATGGATAACCACGTCGGTAGAGAGTAAGCACAAACAAGAAGAGTAAGAAAAAAAATAGCATTAGCGTTTCGGTTAGTTGAACGCCACTCTGACGGCGTCGACGAAGGTCCCCAGCGATTTATCGCCGCATACTTTCTGTTGAATAAAGTCAACAAGCTTATTCATTGCGTAACGATTTCTGTTTTGAGCGTTTCCGCCGGCGGCAAAAATACAGTAATCTAGCGAGACGCCGTCGGGGGCAATCGCGGCGATTCCGGCAAAACACCGCTGCCGTCATTACAGGATATAGGTACGGTACCGGCGTCTGGGGACAGTGTTTAGAGTGTATGATGTCTGCTTGGAAGACTTCGAGTTGGCGTCAGCACTCTATTCTCTCATTGGGCCGAAAAGCCGTGCTCTTCGCTAGGCCTTACTGAGGAATTCGAGCGTCGATAACCGGCCGCCATGTTACTTTAGGGGATAGTCAAATTTGAATACCTGCGTTTTGACTACGTATAGGTTCGTCACTTTTACCCAAAGGGGTCGTAATATCTGGGACAACTTTACCATACCTAAGGTAGTCACATATGACAACCTTTTTTTCTTAGAGTGTGGGGCTTTCCTGAGCGGAAAAGTCCGCTCAAAAAGTGCGGAGTCCTGACCTTTTAATCACGTTTATAATTAAAAAATCGGCGTCGCGTGATTTTGTCTTGAATTTTTAAGCGTGCTCTGTCCCCGTAGAATCAAGGCGTTGCGGACTCAAGAAAAAACCACTGAGGATCGCTCTTGTAGTGCCCTCTTAAGTCCTACAGCAAAGACGTATATTTCTAATAATCGGCTACAGTAATGATGTCTGTATTTGTGTCGCCGACTACTCTAGGCAAAACGCTACCGTATCATGACACAAAAAACAAAAAAAAACACCTATTTGATCGAGTGTTGAAAACACTGTTTTCCGGCACGAAAGAAAGAGAGCGCAAGTCTACATCAACTTGGACGTCCGGCAGTATTTCGAGCGTGAAGTACGTCATCAATTACGACCGCCCTATATGAGGACAGGCATATTTCCTTTTCCAGTGCTCTGCAAAAATGCAGGAAAATATTACTGGGACAGGTCACTGCTGTGTGAAGGGCTGTAACTAAATTGCTCAATGAAGTTGTTTTGTCATTTTCAGGGATGCTTAGGATATTCCTATTTTCTTATAAGCTCAATAGTGACCTGCTGCATATAACGATTGAGAACATAAGTTCTGTTTAGTTGTTTAGGACAACATAACGTCTCAAAACAATAAACGAGATGTTTAAATACTGTTTTCTTGTCTTTTTTTATAATGGTCAAATTGGTTCACTAGCAGATGTGACGAGACGAGAATATGCGAAAAGCCATAAATACATATTAATTTGAAATGAATAGTTTAGTAAAAGTGTGTGTGCGTGTGGGGGGGGAGGTTGGCAGTTTTTATTTCATTTATTTTGCCTCAGTGGGTGGTCACAATGAATTTCACTAATAAATAATAAAGCGATTTCTCCTTACGCGACAAATCCTGGTGCCCTTTATCCTGTTGGTTCGATGTACCGTCAGCACAGAATGAAACCCGAACGCCGGAACGCGTGGCCATCGATACAGGCTGCTCCCCCTGGAGGGCCCCTGAGAACTAATGAAAATGCACCTGGGTGCGAGGGTGCGGGTCCTACTAAGATGTTCTCAACCCTCGCGTGGGGCGTCTGGGACTTCCCCGTTTCGCCGTTGGCGCGCTGTAAGCGCCGTCACTCGGGGTGCTTTTCTGTCGCCGCACTGTCGCCCGGTCGACACCGGGCGGCCGCTTAACCTGGCTATAGCTCTTTGCGATAGGCCCTGCTCAGACAGGGTGATGAATTTATTTCGCTCCGGAATTGATACGCCTGGCATATCAGGGGTTACCAAAGAGAGCGTCAGCAAGCAATTCCTCGCTTTTTAAGAAGCGACTGATAACCTCGCAAGAAAACATGCGCATTGCTCATAAAAACCGAGGCATCCGCGTCGGTCTGTTGCAGCATTTTTTTTCATAAAGAGTATAGTCGTGCGAATAAACGAATTTTATTTTGCGTTTATGACGTTTCACTATTTCTCAGAAACCGCGCGTGGCGCATTGTTCACCGGAGCCCCAGTGACACGTCATCAAGCACTACGGGTCTTCTGTGCACGAAATGTTTCAACTTTCATTTCGCCCTTGCGATACACGAAGCGATAATGAATGACAGCGCTGAAGATATATCGCTGGGAATCCGAGACACAAAGCGAGTGACAGTGCTTTAAAATGTATCGGATATGACGGCGCTTACAGCGCGCCACCGGCGAAACGCGGAAGTCCTAGACGCGCCGCGCGAGGATCGAGCTTAGGACCCGCACCCTCGCACCCCGGCGCATTTTCATTAGTTCTCAGGGTCCCTCCAGGTGGAGCAGCCTGTATCAACGGCCACGCGTTCCGGCGTTCGGGTTTCATTTCGTGCTGACTGTACGTATGGGGGCACACGGCTGCCAGAACACAAGTTGTCTTTTATTTTATATACCTTTTCTCCTGAACCCCTTGAGCCATTGAGGAGAGGACATGGATCTGCATACCAGAAAGTCGCAAGCCACATTTGGACTCTCGAAAAGCCGCATGAAGCTTGCGAGCCGCAGTTTGGCCACCCCTGGTTGATAGATTAATATGATAACGCCCGTACGGTATTTTACAAACAGGTCTTTGCTCGACAATACAATTTAGCATCATCAACACACCTTTATGTTCATTACACAAGTCTACCGGCTTCATCGAGTATACTGTTTTTTCACCAACTTTTAGAATCTTTGTCCAGTGTAACGTTTGCAGCATTTGTTTCTTGCCACGATTGGAGAAAACATTGACTACTTTTGTTTCAGTCTTACTGAGCTTACCTGTCATTGACCAGTCAACAATCGACCTTTCTCTACGTCCTTTTCAAGACTTCCGGATAGCCAGGAGTATAGAAATAAAATGGTCGAATCGAATGGAAATAGCTTTCGTATGTTAAATTAACCTGAGACTGGGGAAGAAGAGAAACATCAAAACGTAGAAGGAGCAGAATATAGACAGGAAACGTCCTTTTGTCTATTTTCTGTTCCTCCTACGTTTTGACGTTTCTCTTCTTCCCCAGTTAGTAGTTAATTCAGCATGGCTCATATTTACCGGCTTGCCTGCACACCTACTATAATTTCACAGAAATAGCCGCGCCATTTTTTAAATGAATCAATATGAATTCCGTTAAAATCGGTAGCCTCTGTCTAAAAGAACTTGAACTACGGGATACGCTCACCATGTCTGTGAAATCGTCCATGTAGTTCTGGGTCATGGTGAGCACCTTCCACCAGTGTGTCGTGCATGGCCGCTCAATCTCGAGCCACATGTCGTTCAGCAGCGGACCCGAAGTAATCAGAGGAACCAAGTACAGAAATCCAACAACAGCCATCATGGATGGAATGAGCCTGCGTTATTTGATGACGAAGTTGCAACGCGTTAAACGCGTGGCCTAAAGGAACTGATGTTAGTCACCTGCGTATGTGGTGCATGCATATACACACATATTAATGATTTAATCGCCTCCTCTAAAACTGATCTCAAACGTCCGGCGCCGCTCGTATGGCGTGCACAAAAAGTACTAACTTGAATGTTATGATATTTTGACGTGCTCAAGTGGTACGTTTATGTTGAAGGAGTCACACTTTAAACATTGTGCAATCTTTAAGTCGCGAAAATGAAGCGCTTGGTTCTTAAAAATTGTGAAAATCAAAGGTAATTTTTTAGTCACTGAAGTGATCTAGTTGTTTAGCTATTTTCTACACTCTAATTATTTCCTAAGACAAACAATTACGTATGTACTCTAGTCGCCAATGTGGAAAGGAATAATTTCATTTTATTTATTTTGCTAAGTAAAAAGCAAAATCAAAATGTAGCCCAGTAGAGAGGTATGCATTGCGGCATTGCGTGATGCAAATAGAAGTAAATAAATTCGTGTGCAGTTCCGCAGTGCCAGGCGTTGCAAATGTCACTAAAATTAGTAATTCGCCAGATCTTGCCTTCTCTATCTCTTCTTCTACTTTTTGCTTTTAATTTCAAATATCGCTCTATCGCGGTAAGATATTTTTCATATTAGTCTAAGCTGAACGTGTTAAAGGGGTTGCGCAACGAGGTTCGATTGGAATGTTTTTCACTTTGCACGAGCTTACTGGCACTAGTGGGACCCAAGTATACTAGCACGCGACGCCATTGACCAAGAACACCTCTTTGTTGTGGTGTAATTTAAAGGGCAAGAGCGAGCGTTTTTTTTTTGCTCAATCTCTCGTTTGCAAAACTTGATGACGTAGCGTGGGTGTCGCAGCATCCCCCAATGACTGTATTTGGATGCGGCTCATAGATTGGACCCGAGCTTTGCGTGAGCACTAGATTTGGGCTCGTGATAATCGATAACTCGACAAGCATTCTAATAATGGCCCGTGTCCAATCGCGGCAATGACGACAATAGCCGAACTATAACAATGTCTGAAACTCAGCGCGTGTCCTTTGCTTCACTAACCCCAGCGGTGTGGCTATCATAGACATTGGCAGCATATTATCCGCTCTAGATCACGTGGCCGGTTGTTCTTGTTGCATGTTAAAAAAATAAACGCTGCTCTGTTTCTTTTTTTTTGCGACTTTTATGGCGTTGGGAGAAAAACGAACGCGCGTTTTAATGGTCATAAACGTGAGGGGTTCGTTCTAAGCGCGGTATTCGGTCAAAGTACAAAAATCGTTGCACCGCACCTCACGGCATACCTTCTTCCCGTAACCTAAGTGAATGTTTCAAAAGTATAAATAGTCACCCAGATGTCTTAAATCTTTACCTTATGTATCGCCGGATGAGAGCAACTAGGATGAGAAGATATGCAGCTTTTTTGGGTTTTGACGTTTTTACTGCAATGTATCCAGACAAAAAGCCACTGAAAGAAAATGCAATGGCAAATCACTCACAAGACGTTTCTGCATTTATCACATAAAATATTTAATTATTTAAAGACGAATAGGTAAAGAATATCAGATTTTTAAAGAAAAGGGGTTATTCAATTTCTGGAGGCAAACACAATAGTTGATTGGGCCTGTTCCTGACATCCCAGATGATGCGCTAAATGGGGACACTTCAACAAGTTGGCGCGCTTTTATATTACTCTAATAGCGTCTAGGCTTGTGATTAAAATATCTTATAAACGAGTAGGTCAACCTTACGTGATAGGTGGGCAACCTAATACGGTGGAGAAGCAGGAGTACATTTATACTATATATTATGATAAAATTACCACGTATTTGAAGCATATATGAATAATCGCATTGCCATTTAGAAAGAAACAATGCCCAGAAAAGTTTATACGACATTAATCTTAATGAATATTATATTTAGGTACAGCAATATCTCAAAATATTTTCAACAAAAGTGTATTCGTTTCTGCTGCATAGTTAACTTCCTATCAAATATTTTCAGTGCCTTTGTGCTAAATAAGGGACAGAGACCCGGACAATTTGAATGCATTTTTTATAGAATTTTATATTTTCAATACAAAATTTATTTATTTAAGCTATTGTTTTATAAAATAGTGAAGGGCTTATACTTATTCTTTCTGGGTCAAATTTAACGAGGAATGCACGTGGGCGATTGTCTTTTTTTAAATTTTATTTACGTTATTAAAAGGATATAAGACTTTGTCGAATAAACAGAACAGACACATTGTTTGATATTGGAGTACAATGTTATAAAAATAAATAACTTTTCACAAAATCACTTTTCCAGTCGAGCTCCTGGGACATTCTGTTTTTTATCTAAAAGAATTAAATGCTGCACATTGCAATTTTTTTCGATGTTAGATTCAATGATGAAGATTAATGTGTCCCTAATAGGAACTATATTAATATTTCACAATTAATGTACAGTGTTGACACCTTTTTTACAGCATTCAATATAACTAGTAACTTATAGGTTTCCATTAATTATTATTAAGCTAAGGGCTCAAAACATGATACTTTGGGGCAGTGCCCTTCCTTAAATATTACCTGGATGTGGTGACTTTAAAGGGTGTTAATTTGGAGAGAGTTACGTACGTGATTGCGAAGAAGGTTTCAACAGCCATGAAGTGGTTTATTTGCACAGAGAAGAAAATATTCTTCTGAACTCTTTAAATAATGAGATGAGATTGGCTGGAAAACAAAAAGACACGTCCTTTGTAAGATTTACTAAAATCAAATTTTACAGTCTTGATTTGAATTTCTGCGTTTCGGTGATCGGCAACTTGTGCTAATTAAGATTGCTCAGAAACATGTTCGGTAAATTTGGTATGCCTAGATATTCGTGCAACGTAACATTTTCCTTGAGTGTCGTGAATACTACTGCTTTTGCTCAAGTACTTCTTTCTTTTTTATGCACACCTTTAAAATGCCCCTGGAGCTGCAAATTAAGACGACTATACGGAAGCACCTGCAGTTCCGGGGCCATATCTTGTAGTTCGTTGCTTTGTTACCATTTTAGATTTACAACATTTTGGAAATGCAAATCGCGTGCCAGAAAATGTTTATGAAAGTAATAAATTGTGTCTAGACCTCACTGACGAGTCGTAGAAAAATAAGTACGAACACACGTGTATACGCGCACAGAATGGTTGCTCGTTAATCTTATCGCGTGGGCTCCTAGGAAAATGCCCTTAACAGGCCTCTATATTTGTTACAATGATGTATGCATAAGTCTCGCAGAATATCCTCGATGCAGCTACGAAACAGAAAAGAAATATTTGTTGGTGTTTTTTTCTTAAATCAGGCAAACATAAAGATGTTTTAATTCCAAGCGGGGCTGCATTGTTTTGAAAGAATAATCGACGTATTTGAGACGTACAATTGGATAGAAGATCTCTCATGATGTAAGTGTGGCCGAGGATAACCCATGTGGCCGACAGGACTCGCATTCCGTGCAGGAATCCGAGATTATCGCTGTAGTCTCCAAATTGTGGCATCTGGATCAACTTCCGGATGGCCCGCCATAGCGAAAACGCCAGAAGAATTTTAGACATGATACCTGACAGAAAACAATAAACGCAATGTTCGAACAGGTTGCCGAAAGTTAATGACAAAAGGAAGAGTAACACTTTTTTTTAGAAGAAAGAAAGCTCACAAGTGCATCTCTACCGCGCTTTACCTTGCTGTCGTTGTTTCGTCGACTCCTCCTGTTCGACGTTTACTCTCCAGCGTTGGTAAAAATCGAATGCTGTTCCGAGGAGCACGAACAAAATCCAGACGCCGAAGATGCTTCTATAACAATGAAAGCATATATACATATCTGTTTAGTCCCAAAATCCTTTAAAATTAGTCAAACGAGCGAAAACTCAATTTTCACCAGACGCAGCACTGTGACTATCCGGTCAAGCCTACATAAAGCCGAGGGACATGGACAACAATATAGCATTTTGAGATGTAGCTGTGCGTCATAGACGCATTATACCAAGGCTGTCCGGGAAGTATTCATCCCTCTATTATTCTTTAAAATGTAGGCACCCAAGAACAATTGCGCCCTCCTTTTAAATACTCCCCTTGGGGACTCTCACACTTGTGCCCGCGTTCTTTCCACTTTTCAAATATCCCGCCAAGCTCTCTTTGGGGATCGCCGCCATCAGCTGCCTCGTCGTTTCCTTTTTCATTTCGTTAACGGTCTGAAATGTCCTGCCCTTCGACTGAGATTTAAGTTTTGGGAAAAGCTAGAGGTGGGAGGAGCCATGTCTGGGTTGTGCTGGAAACCTGGGCGAAGTAATGTTTTGCCAGAAAGACCTGTATAAAACGTGACGAACAGGCAGCCGTATTGCCATGACGAAACTGCCAGTCATGAGCTGCGAATAACTCATTTTTTACGTCCTACCTCAGTCATCTTAAAATTTTATGCGGGCATCACTTATTTAACGGAATAAATATGGCGTTCAAGGCACACCATTTATGCTGATAAAATCGTATTTGTACAATCGCCAGCAGTGTGTAAATAGTGACGGTCACCAATCTTCGTTTTCGAGCACTGTATGTGGTGTTCCGCAGGAAAGCATCCTTGAACCTTTATTATTTAATGTTTACATAAATGGCATTGTTAATATTGATGATCAAACTCAGTTTATAATTCATGCTGACGATACCAGCTTATTTCGTACCGGTAATGATGCTGATATCATTACTAGGATGGCAAATTTAGTTTTGAACATATTTTTTGTTTCGTCAGAAGTAAATGGGTTAAAAATAAACACATTAAAATCTAAAGCAATTTTATTCAGAGCAGTAAATAAGTTAATAATTATATTTGTCCCCCTAAAACTCGGAGCGACGGAAATTGAATGTGTCCCTCATCATAAAACACTAGGTTTATATTTTTCTGAGGAATATGTCATGGAACGTTCATAATAATTATTTAATTAAAAAGTTGTCCCAGGTAGTTTATATGATCGCCTAGTGCCGCAATTTCATACCAACTAACATTAAACTAAAGATATATTACGCCTTGTTTAACTCCCACTTAAACTACTTTAATTTGGTTTGGGGAACCACTACTAAAACACACTTACATAAAATTCATTTGTTTCAAAAAAGATTTTGCGTTATATTCCAAACGTCCCGTATAATTACTCTTCAGAACCTTTATTTCATAAATATAAAGTAATTCGCATCGAAAACAAGCATAAATATTGTTTACAGTTTATACCATTCTTTTTTCATCTGAACCATTTACAAATTTCTTGTATAGTATTTCCGAAATAACAAGGCATGAACGTATTATCAGTAGTCGTCACCCCGAGAGATGGATGGTCTTCCAAAGCCGTACATATTATAAGTTACAATTTCTTCATTATAACCTCCGGACAGTTCTAAATGATTGGGATTATAATATTAGCGATGTATTTGCATTGTCAAAAGCTGATCTAAGCGAGCATTTAATGTATTAAACTACTTGCATTTTGAATAATGTATAACTAGACAACTTTTTGTTGTTATATTGGATACTCCTTTGCTGTATCTTTTTTTGCTCATGTATTAAGATAGCTATTCCTTTTTTACTTACTCCTTTATTGTATTTCGTATCAAGTGTAAACTGACATATCGACGCTTTTGCCCCTGTAACGGGATCTCAGACCCCATCAACTATTAGCAGCTTTTTGTCTGAGAGTGCCTCTGGTCTCTGGAGAATAAACTAAATTGAAATTGAAATTGAATGATCCCCAAAAGTCTTATTATTTATTCGAACAGTGTCCGATTGTGACTATATTATTATAATAATATTAGACTTTATTCAAACCAATATCTAGGAGGAGGGACAAAAGGGCGCTTTGAATTGCCTGACGAGGCTCCACCCCCTTTTACAGTCCAGCAGCAGAACCTACAGTGAAAGCCTATTAAACAATCATAGCTCAATTACACAAAAAAATAGTGGTTGGGAAAAAAGCCATCTGGTAAGAACAGACAAAAGAAAGCAAAACAAATAGCATCGGGGAAAAAAAACACGTCAATTTATGGTGTAACAAAAAGGTACCTTCTCAATCTACGAAAAAATAGTCAGAGAGCAGGCGAGCTGGTGTAAGTTGAACATGATTGTAAACCTGAGACTGGGGCAGGAAGAGAACACAACAGAAGGTAGAAAAAAAGGAGGCAACGTCTCAAACTCAGCTGCAAAGTTTATTTCGTACACGCCTTTATACCAAAAATTCCATCGCCGTCTCACAAAAAAAACAAAACAATTTGACAAGCGGACGATGACATTTCGGTAAACCTTCTCTTATCTCCCTTGACCTCGTCTGCGAAACACTCACTCAAAGGGCCACATTTTAGCACAACCACCGCCACCCGGCGAACGTCGGTGAATCACTACTTAATCTGGTTTTAAACGGATATATCTGGTTTTGATTAATCTGGTTTTAAACAGATATTCAATTTGGTTTTAAACGGATATATTGTGTTTTAGTTAGTAATCATTAACAGTATATCTGGCTGGTTGTTTTATAGCTGTTGGATTTGATTAAGTATCTTTTGTTTACCGTGGTTTGGGCGTATTATTGATGGGGGTAATGTGCATGCTTTCGCATAACTCCGCGGAAGAACATTGTTTTTCCGCGGAGTTGTTGAATTTACAATTTTGATCATCCCCGTGTCTTTGAAGTGAACGTCTCTTCAGGAAACAATAAAAGTGACGTGGCAAAAGTCAGGCCTTCACTCTTTGGCCTGCAGACTTTGTTCCCTACTAATTACAAGAAGTTTCTTGGTGTCAAGAGAAGGCTTTGGAAGTTCGCTCCAGCACCCGCGCAGCAGCCCGAAACATATGCTCGGCATAGTTCATTTCTAGACTATCTGCTCGACCTGCAAGCCTGTCTTCCCCTGACGTTATGGCACCGACAAGCGCGAGTATATTTGAATGTTTGTTGTGGCATCATTTTCGCTGGCCGATTTAACAATACATATTCTGAATTTCGTGATACTAACCAGCGTACAGGAAAGCTTTAAGGTCGGTAATTCCGAAAATATAGTTTGTTTGTAGTAGCTCAAACAAAGCTAGAGCACACCCTTAACCGAAATATACCAACGTCGTACACCCTCAGATGTCAGTTTGAAAAAAGGAAAATACCATTGAGTACGTATGCGCTACCGCTCGTGTTTAAGTATGTTTCAGACTGAGTTTACCTGAAATATTACTGACTGCAAGTGCTTTTGAGATTTGATATTTGCAGTCTCTTTTGGATTTATGGGATACTTGCGCTATACGTTCGTCATTTGTAACATGCAGAGCGGGAAAATAGACACGTGTCTTATTATGTTTGGAGTAACCGAAAATTCGTCAAACTTGAACACCTGGTATGCAACATGCATCGTTTTGTTTAGTTTTTGGTTTATTTTACACCGTGTTCGCTTTCTTGAATCTTAGGAGGTAGATTTTATGTTGTAGATCGGAATTAATTCGTTTTAGGAGAAAATATAACAAGGAAGTGTTTACTCACATTATCGCAACTTGCCGCCTTTCCAATACCACAGGCTCGTCAACTTTGCACCAGGCGACATTCAGCTTGATGTTATATTTGCCAAGCACTGAAAAAAGTATTAATCAAGTTAAGTTTGATCTATCCTCTGCTTTCAAACTTAGCGTGCAACGCTGTCAAAGCTACCGGCGTGAGCGCGTGGCTTCATCTATGCTTTTGTTTGCGCGAGAGCGCGTGCAAATGATCAACCGTATGTCAAGCCCCACGCTCGCGCCAGTAGCTTTGACAGCGTCGCACGCTAAGTATGAAACAGAGTATAACTATTATTTTTGTCACGAAGATTAGTCGTCCCGATTTTTTTCAGATAACACATTTCGTAAGCTCAACATTTTTTTTAAAGACACCGATATAAGCTCAAAGATTTGAACGGTCTTAAAAGGTTATTCCTCATTGCTAAAAAGTTGCCTATTCACCGCCTCATCAATTCCTTTGTTACGACTGATCAGTGTATGAAGAGAAATATTAATGGTGGTACATCGAACGCGTTTCCGACTGATGCGTCTACCGCGTCCTCAAATTATGTCCCTGGATGTCCGCCTGCTGACGTCACAGAAGCGTCATGTTGTTGTCTGTCGCGATCCTGGCGGTGGCACAGCAGCGGAGGCGGAAGCTGCAGGCGCTCTGTGCCGCTGCAGAACACTCTCGTGCTTGACAGTCCAAGGAAACTTCGGCAGCCAGGAGTTGGGACGGCGCGTCGACAGCGACACTCGCGTTCGCTTCTACTCTTTGCCGTAGCTTCTACAACCGACCGCCTGGATCGCGAGATTTGACATGACACGTAGTAAAGTCACTGGATCTGGGAAAGTAGCGCTATTGCCTTCCCACCTGCTAGCCGGACACAAAGAAATACCAACATACAGACGACAATACCTCTCAAGGTATCTTATCGCTGTCAGTTGCCGTAGTGATCGCCATTTTGACCCCTTTCAAAGCTTCGAAGCATCGAAAGGGTCATTAAAACCAGTCGCACCAAGATCGCTATGGAGCATCATCGTACTAAAAGCGTTCCTCGTCCAATATGAGCGTCTTTGGCACTGTGCATGCATTAAACTTATCACTCATGCTCATTTCCTCAGATCTCTTAAAATTACGTTGCTCTTCTTGCGTGTTTCAAGACAGTAATATTATTTTTCAATGCCTCCAAGCACTGACGTTGCGTGTGATGGCGGTACAAAGACGTACGGCATCACACGCGGCGTCGGTGCTTGGGGGCATTGCAAAATAGTCTTGCTGTCTTGAAACACGCAAGAAGAGTAACGTAATTTTAAGAGATCGGAGGAAATGAGCATGAGTGATACGTTTATTGCATGCACAGTGCCAAAGACGCTCATATTGACTAAGGAACGCTTTAGTACGATCGTACTAAAAGCGTTCTAAAAAATGTGGGTGTAGGCGTTACACCCCTTGTCACATATACGACACCCCAAAACTTCAGTTGGGTGTACAGCGCACTGACGTTGTACCCACGCTACCAAATTTCACGAGCGGCTTGATTGCCGAGTTGTACAACTCATTAAAATAGTAAATGTAAGTGTGACTTACTGCAAAAAAGTTATCGGGGTTTTCTAGGCTCAACTGCAAAACCTGTGTGTTTTTTTCCTGTAGACTTTGATACGTGCTTTAGCTGTTTAATATGTTATATCGCACCATCATCAACCCTCTCGCCAAAGTTGGGGTAGTCAGTTCGATGTCAGCGCGCTGTACGTCCAACTGAAGTTTTGGGGTGTCGTATATGTGACAAGGGTGTAACGTCTACACCCCCCCCTTTTTAGAGTGGATGATGCTCCATAGCAATCTTGGTGCGGCTGGTTTTAACAACCCTTTCGAAGCTTCGAAGCTGTGAAAGCGTCTAAAATGGCGATCACCATGGCAGCCGACAGCGATAAGCCAATCACCTTTGAGGTTCTGTCGTCTGTATTTTGGTATTTGTTTGTGTCCGGCTAGCAGGTGGGAAGGCAATGGCGCTACTTTCCCAGATAAAGTGACTTTAACACGTAGGATCCTGCGACGTCATTACTTCGCAATCCTGGTTCACTCTGGATGCTTGGCCGGAATAGGACACTAAGCACAGCTGACGAAAGCGCGTTTCAGCCGCCTCAACAGAGATATCAGGAAGAGAAATGACACTCGCGTAAAGTTTTAGATCTTACAAAGACAAAGTTCAAGGGTAAGGCAACTCATCATTCTCGTGAAAAACAAGCCTCGAGTGAACTAAACATAATGCGAAAAGATTATGTAATTTAAATCTACTTATTATGCACTTTGATTACGTTTGAACTTTGCAGCATGCAGGGGGTCCTCACTTTGCCATTAACGATGATGTTAAAAGTTACGTGACTTTGTACTCTTATAATGTGAGTATAATGGGGAAGACCTGATATGTATGTTCATAAAGGGGCAATAAAAACCTTTCTTTATCATATCTGTACAGAGTGGGATAACTTGTACCAGCGTCCAGGATGAACTGAAGATCTTCTTTGCTGCACACAGACGGAATGCAGGATCCAAGTTTGAACACCGTTGCTTTAGCCAATTCCTTCACCTCCAACAGTTTACTGATGTTTCCGACGTACTGCATGAAGGATTAGGGTAGCACATAGTTTAATATAGTGTATCGCAATCCCAGTGTGCAGAATCAAGTCACTCCGTACAAAAAAGCGCTTTGATTCGCAAAGACACAGGGTGCTATATAAGACGATATTTGTGTCCTACTTCTATGGGGCGTCCCAAGCGGACCTTCCGCTGTAAAACGAGTCGGAAAATTTGGCACATGTACTCGAACGCTCAGACTTTCCTCAAATGTTCACTGTGCAGATCAATATTATGGTGTGAAATTCCAAGTCAGAGTTCATTTCCTGTAGAAAGAGAGAGCAAAATCTTTCCAAAGTTTACGTTAGGCGCGTTCGCGCATTACCGATTTACGCCGCTCGGACGCTATTAACATGTAGCGCCATCTTCCGATAGCCGCAGCGAGCTGACAGCAGATTGGTCAGCTTCGACCACAGGGAGATGGCGCCACAAGTTAATAGCGTCGTAAACAAGGCCGTCTGCTAACAGGCCTAACATGGACTTTGGCAGGTTTTTGTTCTAACCTTTTTACAAAAAGAGCACTAAGTGCATATTCGTTGAAAAAACTGATAAGTGCATATTCCTTGAAAAAACTGATAAGTGGATATTCGTTGAAAGTTTGAACTTTTTATGTGCGAACGCTAATTTTCCTGGTTCGTTTTGCCGCTAAGGTCCGCTTGGACACCCTCTTTATATATTATATCAGCGACAATTGTTAAAACAAAATCTCTTATTAGGTGTAATGTCTCTCAGGTTGTAAGAATCAATAAACCAATGTTTATTATAGTGCCCAGGAACAACCTTGCGGTACTGGTAGTGGCACACTGGATGGAGATGAATACATAAAACACACAAACACAGAAGAGCAATGCATTATACAGTAACTGATTATAACCATACACGACATACACTGAGCTGAATGATAACAAAATACAATTTTTAGGTCTTGTGTGCAATGATGAGAAATTGCAGTAATGTAAAAACAAGTTTTAGAGGCCCTCAAAGCGAATAATATACAAAGCAGTACCACAAGCACAGACCCAACAATGTCTGTGCTTTCCGAAATCAAACTGAAAGTGAACCAAAATCATTATTCACCCGCCGGACAGGTCTTCAACAGAAATAACACATGCCCTGTAGCACGAGTTAAGAATATCGAGTTTCTCAGAGTACTGGCTGTAACACTCAGTCAGTCTAATAATTCGGCTTAAAAGACTAAATTTTTGGGAAATATAAAACGATGATAAATTTCGAGTAGGCACACGTGGAACCCTAAGGCACACTTCAGACAAAAGGCTTGGTGAATTAATCGACCCATGCAACGTTTTAAACAAAACCAATAGGGTCCGCTTCCTGCCGACGCCGGTGCGTCATAAGCTGAACAATGAACATCCTTCATAAGGTAGCGATGCTTAAAAATGGAAATAAACCTTTTCTGAACTTGTTCGATTTCCATTCAGTTGGTTTTAGAGATCTCGTTCCACACAACAGAGGCATATTCTAACTGGGGCATGCACAACGAGCGGTACAACGTGAGAAACGCAGCGTGCTCAGAGAAGAGTTAACGAGTTTAGTTACGTGACTAGAGAATCGCAGGCTAGGATGAAACATAACTCCCAGATCTTTCATGCACATACCCGGGAGAGGGGTTCACCATGAATACTACATGCAAAACATGTATTCTGTGCCTTCCGAGTAAATGTTACCACCTTGGTTTTAGCGCGGTTTAAGAGCAGATAATTGGCTGAGCACCACCTAAAGAAAGAACATGCATCTTCCTCGAGCCTAACGCAATCATTTAAAGTAAGTATTTCTTTACAAATGCTAATGTCATCAGCGTATTGCAGGAACGAAGAAGTAGTAAATAGCATAAGAGACGTCATTTACAAAAATTGTGAATAGGAGCAGTCCTAGGACGGATCCCTGAGGAACGCCAGTACTTGAACCGTACAATGAAGAGTTCATATTGTTGACTCGAACGTGCGCTTTCCTGTTTGACAAATAGTTCTGACACCAGTCGTATACTGTGCCACAAACCCTGTAGGCGGAAAGATTTGATAAAAGGATCGTATGATTAACAACGTCAAATGTCTTGCTTAGGTCAAAGCAGACCACGTCTAGCTGACCTCTGTTGCACACTACCAGGGATGCGGTTGACATTAAACTTACAAAATTTGTAGTCGTTGATATTCTGGTCATAGACCCATGCTGATTAGGGAGGTGAAGTTTCGAAATTTGAAAGACAAGGATTGATGAATGACTGCTTCAAAGAGTTTGGAAATTGAGGAGGGAACGGAAATACGTTTATAGTTGAGAACATCACCTTTCTTTCCCTACTTCAGAACCGGACCGACCACGGCAATCTTCCACATTTCGGGGAATACTCCTGACCTTAATAAGTTGTTAAATATTGCACATAGTGTAGGTGTGAGTATAACATGAAAAGTTTTAAAGAATTGCAGATGGTATACCACCGTGCCCCACAGATAGCCTAGCTTTCATTTTTTTAATACCTAGCTCTACACATTCTTCGTCGACATTAATGTGACTTAGTAGGTCACCGAATTCATTCAAGTGAGGCAATGTGGCGGTGGAGCAGACGGTACTGTCTTTGTAGGCTGAACTAAAATTATCTGCAAATAGCTCAGCACGCACTCCGCATCTTTTTCATGGTGATTCAAAACTACTGTCGATCCGATATCCTCCTCGTAATGTGATCTAGTGTACCTCCAAAATTTCTTAGGGTTTTTGACAAGGTCAGATTCCACTGAGTCACGATACGCCAGGCGGTCACAGTTTAACGTTAGCTGACATTTTTTTCTGCAACTCTTCAATTCTACCTCCCACTTTGGGAGACCACTTTTCTTAAACTTTCTGTGCAAGAAGTCTTTTCTTTTTAGGAGCGTTTTTAGTTCATTAGAAAACAATTAGGAAAGCGAGGTTTCCTTAAAGATTTTAAAGGGATGAAGCTGTCCATAGCCTCTTGAATTAGTCTCGTAAACAGAGCTACCTGCTCATTTGCATCAGATGATTCTAAGACCGGAGACCAATCAACACTCGAGAGGTGGTGGAACATCCTGGTGTAGTCTCCTGATGAAAAATTGTATAATATGCGTGGAGGAGAAGCCTCAATAGGAGCGCGAATCGAGGAATCAACAAAAGAAAGCACTAAAGCAAGGGCAGGTTGATACCTATCCAAAGGAACCATAGGGACTTCACCTCGGGCTACACGCACGCAGTCCATGTTTAAGAGATGAATCTAATGCATTACCTTGGTGGTTAAGATTATCGTTGTGTTGTGCAAGATCTAAAAAGAAACGAAGTTTAGGAGGTCGTTGCCTTTCTGCTTGCAATAAAAGCTGTCAGTAGAAACATTAAACTGCGTCCAGTTGATGCCTGGAGCATTAAAATCACCTAACATTAAGACATTACCCCCGTGTAACTCGTTAACGGTGTCCTCTATGCTAGCGAGACACGTGCGAAAGTCGTCGGGCGGCGCTTCCAGAGGCAGGTAAAAAGGCCAATGAAAAAGGCGAACTTTCTTTGCACACTCGATTTCTACCCCTAAACTCTCGGGAAACTTTTCTAAATCTTCGCATCTTTTCAAACGGAAACACCTGTCAAAGGCCACTGAATCAAAATCACGCTATAAATCCCGCTTTAAATGACTTGGTTCTTAGTCTCCACCCAGTTTATAAGGCGAAGCGAGGACAGTGCCCTCGGACGGCGCATTCCTTCGTATCACGAGTAGCCGGCGTGTCGTGCCCACGCCAGCAACACGGGGTAAGCTCACCTAGGTACGTTAATTCCATAAGAGGTATCACCACCACCACAGCTAGACCGTTACCCCACTCCCGAATAAGTTTAAACTTGTCTCGATTATTATGATAATCCACCGAAAACTTGCCTAACTAAGCGCAACAAACAATAACGCACACTTTAGGAACGTACAACACATTCCGTGTTCTCCGGGTTTTTCAAAATAATTAAAACAAACTTTTTTTTTTTTTGAGCAACGCCGGGATTTTCGAATTTTTTTAGGAAGTGACGTGCATAAATGCTGTGAACTTATTACTTTCTAAAATGGTATTTGCTCAGAGGAGAACTTCGTAATCGAATTTTAATCAGGGTGTTGAACCAAACCGAAACCGACAACTAGATTGAAACCGTTATTTTTGATCACACCTGGACAAAGTCAGAACAAAGATTGAACATATGCGATCTCGACCACTAACTAGAACGAAACCACAATCTTTGTGGCGGTTACCGGTACCTTAAAACACGGCTCGGTATATGAAAAGTGAAATATGGTGCTGCAAGGCCAATGTTGACATTCGCCGTGGTGACGTCAGTGGCGCGGTGTACACCGAAAAAATAAATAAAACTGAATAAAACACTAAAAACAGCTCAATACTTTTGAAAAAAATACATTTTACCCTTTTGGGGAAGGGTTACGGAGTCGGCTAGATAGCGCGGAATCGCCATATTCTAGCTTACAATGCCAAGAGGCTGAAAGAGCTATGTTATGTTTGGTTATATTGTTGCTGCACAACAAGACTCCTAAAAGAAGAAAAAAAGATGAGAAAATAAGAAAAGAAGTCGGTGAATTGTCCGCCTGATTTTGTGCCAGGGGCTCAAACCAAAAACAAATAACGGTTGGGTTGCTGTTACGGTTACCGTTATATCTATGAAATCGGTTTCGTTTCGGCTTTTTGCGGTATACGACTTTTATATTTCGGTTACCGTTTTAACGTTTTTCAAAAACGTTTTCCTCAATTGTGGTTTGAAAAAAAAAAAAACTGAAAAGTGAGTCTTAGAATGTTGCTGAGTTTCAAAAACGAAGTGACTTTTTATTTTAAATAATCTTTTCTCTAGAGAGTGTTTGCTTTATTCAAGGCTAGATACTCGCTTCCTAATAAACATTATCGAATGGCTCTAACGAGGGGAGGTGAAATAAATCTGGCCAGCTCACAGCTATAACTGTTAAAAAAAATGTGAACGCCTCCCTGATTGATCAAGAGCCCCTATATATATATATATATATATATATATATATATATATTTATTTATTTATTTATTTATATATATTTAATTTTAAGGCCCTTGTATATATATATATATATATATTCTCCATAAGTTTTTTTTTAAACAGGAGAACAGTCTACACATCATAGAAAGTCCTCAAAGTCCTCTTCCACAACAAAAAAATAATCTCTGTCTTCTAGTGGTACAGCGGTTCCTGTAAACAAACCTGTAACCCATTCGTTATTTTTGCAGATTTGTTCATTTTTTTGTTTTTTCGCGCTAAAGAAGAAGTATAACTTAAACAATTTGTGGAAAAACCGTCACGTACCATAAGAATGAAAGCAATAACTGACAAAGTAGAACTTCCGTCTCTGTAGTCAGTCGGAACCGACAACGTTCCGACAACGTTCCTCACCTCCAAAGGCACTCCGCAGTTGAACCAAACTCCTGGTCCCTCCGGCTAAACTTTTTTTTTTTTTTGTTTTAACTCTTTCTTAAAACGACATCAAAATGGCGTCTACGACTGTCTGTTTTTGCATAAAGTCACGCGTGAGGCTCAGTTTGAATCGCTCACGACTGAAGCCTTGAAGTCTTCGCAGCCGACTTGTATTACTCCAATTAGAAGTCTGATCACATCCCAGCTAGCCGCGAGCTCAGGGTGCATAAGGCCCACGCATTAACTCTTCAGACGTCTAAGTCTATGGAATATGGCCCCATGGGAGCCAATCGAAGTGTCGAAGCGAGGCAAGTCACAGCACCGTACTGGGGTTGGCTCCTGCGGTGTGGTGTCATGTGCCGCACACCGGTACTCGTAGTCACTGGGCCCGCAGCTTCTGGTGCTCGCCAGATTATGCTACAAACCGGACTCTAGTGCAACTTGCCACCGGCGCCTGCCGCAATAGATGTCGTACGTCATCTGGTCGGGAACGCATTCTTCACTCGAGAGTTTAACAGCGAATGATAGCAGTGCCGAAGGACAACGGACAAGTATAGGAAACAAACAAATCACGCGCCGTTCGTTCTTTTTTTATTCTTTTGTCTTGGTGCATTAGCCCTTTCAAATTGTCACAGAAAAGCAGGATCGCCATAATCGTAGGCTTGCTCCTCTCCCCTCGCCTTCCCTCCAGCGTTCGCAATGCTAAAGTGGAAAGAGGGTAGGAACTTGTGGGGAGGAGACTATCCGGCCTTTCTTAACCTACAATGGGCTACACTCAAATATATATAGTATACTAAAAGCCCGAGATCAAAAAAGTGCGAGGGACGTCATGACACAGAAATCTCAAAGACAGCTCTGCCATAGTTCAAGTATCGTACTTGGACTGCAGTATAATACTTGGACTATCAGGACTCGGCAGACTATACTTTAAATGTTAGATATACCTTCTTCACCGGTTACATTCGCGAAGAACGTCGCGCAAATTGTATGCAGGCGATTTTTTCAAGAATGTCCAAAGAAAGAGGTCAGTCAGTGTAGCTACAGGCGGCGGCAACATTTTTAAAACCTAAATTCGAAAAGCTTTCATTGCTTTTCGTTTCATTCCATTCCATTTCTAGGTAATGCATTTTGTTAGTGTGCGATTGAATGCCAGATTTTGATGTCTAACGGATCTGCAAGAAGGTTAATTTATCACGATCTTTTACACTTCGCGCCAAGAACGTTGGCTGTTGGCGTCACGAAGTTGGTCTAACATCCCAGGTTTATAACTCGCAAGTACATGCTACTCTGAAAAATATTCTAAGCAAAACAGACTTAAAAATCAATTGGCACAATAGGACTATTTTTACAACAGCATGCCCACCGAAGCTGAAGTGCCGGTTCTGGAGTTTACAACGGGTAGGACTACACGCCAACGCCGTGTGCGGAAAGCCCGAGGCAGATGAAGGTCCTGTCTCGAGGTTTCAATTTGATTCTTGTAAAACTTTGGCCAAGCCAATTGAAAACATCGGTTACCGGTTAATTTCAAACGGTTACGAATACATGTATGGTTCATGCCAAATTAAAATATCAGTTTCATTTCGGTTTTATTTACCGAAAAATTCGCTCCTAAACAATTTTCGGTGTCGGTTAACCGTCTTTCCCTTTTAGGTGCCTACAAGTTCCTAGAAAAGTTTGACGAGGGCTGGATGAGCGATAGCTCCGTTTTATTATGGGATGGTAGCTGCTGTCACCTACAAGCTGTAGCGAATATAAGTGGCTTTCGTGGAAAAGTTCCCGAAAAATTGGAACCAAAGAACGCGCGCTACCGGGATTTCGTGACGCTTCGCGGCATACATTTGAGCTTCAGAAGCACTTATTGTTGCTCGGTGTACAGATATTGGGAAGAATAGAACTAAAATAACCCTTGCTTTGGAAATTTTCTAATTGTTTTGCTGTCTGAAGTGAAGATAAGCCTCATTGAAATTTCATTCCAAGTTGAAAGAGGACGACGAAGTTCAGGCCAAGAAACGATGAGGAGTGATGGCCTGGTAGCTGAGTCCGATTGGTTATCCATGCTTACTGATTACCAGCTGAACGTTAGGAAAAGCGACGAAGAGAGAAAAATACACACTGCTGGACTAGCAACCCTTTTAATAAAGTTCCTTTTCCTAAACCTCATCCTAAAAGGGTAGCTTCTTCTTCTTTAGTCAGAGCCGTAGACAGAAACTTCCTTTTTCTCCCCACGAACCGTGTAGTTTTCCTCTTCTTCGACTTTCGGATCTTGCAGAGCTCTCCTTCTTTTTGTCTTTTATACTTCCGGTGGTGTCACCTCTCGTGTTACTCGGTCGGATCTTGGAGTCAAAAAGTCCCAACTTGGTTCATCCGAGGGACCGCTCTCCTCAGATACATTTTTTCTTTGGGCAAGAGCGCGATGGAGGCAACACTCACGCATTCTCCCTCCCGCTCCTCAATGGCCAGCGCCTCGAGGAGCTCCCTTCCAAGCTGCTTTCGGTGTTTTGCTACGACGGTAATGTTTGTGAAATCAGGAGCACATTTGCGGGCCCGACAATCTGCCGAAAGGTGGCCCGCCGACCTTAGTGCGGCCACAGAGGCTGCATGTTCTCTGGTGTGGCAGCACGGAGTACGGCTCATTATGAGAGCCACGCGAAACTGCTCCAACCTCGGCCAGTGTAGCTAACGCTACAAAACAAAACTGCGCGTCAAACTGATTTCGAGGAATAATTGTTTATCACGTGATCCTCTTTGCGGTTAAGCTGGAATGCAATCGACATCAACTTAAGGTGCTACCGTTTATTTATCGTGTGATCAAGAACACCATTTACTACAGGTACCTCCCGCTAAGGGACCTAAGCTAAAGGTACCTTTACGCTGGCGTGTGAATTGGGTATAAGGCAGTGAAAGCTGAAAAGGGTATGGAAGAGGACGAACTGAGCAACAATTGAGAGCGCGGAGTGTTGTACTACTGTCCGCCGATTTTTTGAGCTTACCTAATCAAAAGGCGTCATCTAAATGCAAATGGCTTCCTGATTCCAAACTTTTATCTCGTTCCTCTTTCCTCTTGATTCACTCTAGTTAAATAAAAAAGTGAGGTTTTGTTTGTTGCCGAAACCAATGCGTAGAGCAAGTCGTCTGCTTTTGAACGAGGTTGCGGTGACGTCAGAATGACGCCGAGATCTCGATTAGCTCTGATTCTAGGATAGTGGGTAGACCTCAAGGCAGCTTGCCTGAGGTCTACCCCTATCCTCAATCAGGCCAATCAGAGCTCGGCACTTTGACGTCACCACAACCCCTGCAAAGAAGCAGACGAAACTGTTCCGCTTAACCTTCTCTCCAGTAAAGAACTTGTTGTTGGGCTAGTTGGTGTCGACGTATTGAACCATGGTTAGCGCTAAAAGACGACACAAGATAGAAGACGAACACGGGCGCCCGTGTTTGTCTTCTATCTTGTGTACGTCTTTTTAGCTTTACCATGGTTCAATACTCTCCAGTTTTTGCCCAGTTTTCTTCGCCTACCAAACATGACGTCACCGGCGGGCAGCGAGGCGCGCGGCCGGCAATCGAGTGTGCTCGCGCTCGCTTTTCTCGCGTCACACAGCGAGAAAACAGGGGTGTTCGTGCTATCTAAAGTTGATAACAATCTCTATTTCGCAGAGTATAGCCTTGACCTACGTGCTGAAGTATAAGAAAGTAAAAAATGGAAGCAAATAAGATTTCGAGAAAACCGTTTTTGCAACTCGGCACGCTCAAGCCGAGGTTTGCCACTTTCATGAAATCGCCCTAGCAAATCCGTTCTCCTTCTCTCAAAAGCTGGCAGTTGCGCTGGCGGAGAAAGGTCGAAGAGTTACGCGATACCATTTTTTACAAATCGCCTCAAGCGCCACGGAGAATGCTCGGGCTCTCGGTACGGGTGCCACGCACGTTTGTGTTACCTGAAGGAACATGCCATTTCCTTTAGGCTTTATTTAGGAAAGTTACTCTTGCAGACGCCAGCGCGTGTAACTACTTTTGCAGCATGCATATTTCTGTTGGTCCTTAAGTAATTTCGAAAATATCTATAGACGCGTCGCACACGCACCAGATTACAGCCGCCATTGCTGACAATCTGTTGTCTAACCCAGATCCCATTGAAGCGAGCTTTGACGTCGAGCTTCTACAAAAGCTAATGCTGGGCAGAAGGACACAGTAGAATCTAAAACGGCGATAAGCTACACTGCTGTGGTCATAATGATGTAAGTAAACTTAATTATAGGAAACGAAAATTGAAGGTCGGTTACGGCGGCGCCCTTGCACAGCTGCTGCAATGCGTCTATAGACCATTCCAGAAAAGCGCTTCTGGTCGGGGCCATTTTCAGCGTTTGTAGTGTGGGCGTACTTTGCTCGCCTTCCAAAGCGACGAACATGCGCGTGCTGGGCTAAGACCTAGCACATGTATACTGTGATTCTCTTAAACGATGAAATGTATACAATGAAATGAACCGCGGTCGTTTAGGCCAGATGGCAAGCTTACATGTTCATGAAGATTGTGCTATAATGAAAATTAAAAGAACTCAGAAGCACCAGGCCAAACATCAAGGTGCAATGAATGGCGTATAAATACACACATACTCTATTTATCTTCAAATAAAACATATTTGCTTATACTATAAAAAAAAGTACAAAATGCATCATGAAACTTTTAATTTAAAATAAGTTAACAAACGCAGCTCAAAGAAATACCTGTACCCATATTTCTCTATTTTCTTTTTTACTGTCGGAGTAGAATGCAACGCGTTCAAGCACTCATCCATGATGTGCATGGGAAAGAGGTGATTCTTATGTAAGATTTTTTTAAATTTTAAATTAAGTTTTTGCTTTGCGCACCATATGGGAAAGACCAGTTTGAAAATTTAACTGGTCAGACTGGTATTTAGACTGGTCAAACTGGTATTTGGACTGGTCAGACTGGTCTAACAGGAAATCAAACTGGTGCAACTGGTAGCCAGACTGGTCTAACTGGTAACCATATATCTAACTGGTCACCAGATTGCCTTCTAACTGGTCACTAGATTGGCCTGACTGGTCACCATATTGGCCTAACTGGTCACCAGATTGGCCAACTGGTCACCAGATTGGCCGAACTGGTCACTGACGACGATTGACCGAACTGGTCACTAGATTGGCCTACCTGGTCCAACTGGTTACCAGTTTGACCCTTCTTTCTCACTTTATTTATTGGCTTTCTCACTTTGATTTATTAGCTTTCAAATAATTACGGCATGATCGAGTGTTTACGTTTTCCTAAGAGATTCATCCCTGAACCGTTCAGAATACTCTCAGAGGTATGACATTGCTGGAAAAAATCAACATGCTGGGAATATTTTTTATTGCTTAGGCGGTCATCGAGAAATTCCGTGCGTTCAAAATGACCTGTATAAAGACGGAAACGCAGAGCTCGGAAGTAGTAATCGGGTTAGTGTGCTGTTGTATTGATGTTTGTATGTGCCGTGTAGTGTATGCGCTCAATGTATGTTCAACTGATGCTTGTAGTAGGCGTATTGTGTCTACATTTGTGTATAATAAAGATTCAGAAGTGCAGTGGTGGCGTGTACCAGCAAATGAAAATATTTTTGTCGAGACCAGCATAACAAGTCAACCAGTGCTGTTGCCAGTTCAGCGAGCCATGACCAGTTGAACCATCTTGACCAGAATCAACCAGTATGGCCAGTTCAACCGCCGTGACCAGTCAGCCAGTGCGACCAGTTCGGAACCATTTTGACCAGTTCTTGACCAGCATGAAGCTGGATCAAACTGGAGCAATGCTCCAAGTTTTAAACTGGTACCGGCTTGAACTGGACTTTCAATAGGGCCGCAGTTTCCATCAGCTGTAAATTTACATGCCCTCCCCTCAACGCCAATTAATATTTTCAAGGCTTCAAAATCTTTTTCAGCCCCATCATAAATTTTCTTCGTAATATAATAAAATAAAGAAGTTTTCGACTCTTCTGCGAGAGAATACTGCTACGTCAAGCATTTGACAAACCAGGCAATGGCACTCTCCTATATTAATGGAGCTCAATTTATGCTTCGTTAATCTCTGTAATACCAGACACGAAATAGCAATGTGTCGACAGTCATGTCCAAACTCAGGACTTGAACTTTGTTTGGAGCGTTTCACTTCTCGTCTTCAACAGATCGTCCGCTGGAGTGGAACTCCGAAAGTAGCTCCAGCTAGATTCGATGTCCAAAACGATATGCAGGATGTTACTAAAAAAAGAAGGAAGAACACTGAAGCAATTGTGAGCAACAAATGTGACGGCACCAGTTCGAGCTATAGTGCAGATGTGCACTATTGTTTTGCATATTATTGGCGCTCCTCTTTGAGACGGGACAGTCGAGTAGGTCACGGCCGCTTGAGACTGGGCTTGCAGCTCTTGAAGCTGCTCCAGCACAAAGTGCTCAATCGCATGCGACTGTAAGTATTCCGAATATAAGTGAGAATGCTTCATGGGACTCTAGTTATCTCAGCACACTAGCTGTGCAAGAGCACCTTGACATTGCTGGCCTCCATTGCTGCAGGGGAAAGATTTTTTTCTCCCCACAAAACAATAATAAAAAAATTATTTTCCCGGCACTGTTCCACCAGTCTACCACGGAGCACATGAATTGCTACCCATTGCAAAGGCTGTTTCAACCTGAAGCGGTAAGAAAATAATCTTACTTGCTGGCGCCCGGAAAGCCACTTCGCGACTGCCCGGGTCGCTCGTCCGCCTGTGTCACCGGTGACGTACGCGGGCAGGAAAGCAGGGATTTTTCATTGTTGCTAGTAGAGAGTAGCCTCCTGGAACCCTCGCGTCACGACGTCACTTAATAATTCGAGAACCTTAACGAAAAATTTATTTCATAAAATATTTTGGATATCAGCTAAAAGGGTTGTTAATGAATAAAGAAAAACAGCGAGTACGCAGGCTATGCTGGTTGAAGTTGATCATATGTAGAAGCTTTTACCACAGTCTCGGGTGTTCTAGCATCATGATCAAAGGGTTATTGATGCGGTCTGCCAATTTCGAGCGAAATCGAAGACTATAAAAAATATCTGCGGAGTTCTCGATCTTAATTCCATATGGCGCTGGAAACTCGGGACGTCACGAACTAAGTTAAAGTTTGAATTCAACCAGGTTCAGCTTTTTCGAACTTTTAATGGAAAGTTCGAGAAAGTTAGAACTAGGATTCGAATGTTATTCGCATGCGCGTAGGGCTGGCTCAGTTGGCTTTGTATTGGATGTTAATGACAATATGATCAAGTCAAACATTCTAATTCTAGTAAGGGCAGAACATGTTTGGTTGTTTTGCTAATATAGAAATTATAAGTTATGGTAATAACTTTTAAGTTATTGAAATAAGCTCCGTTGATTGCAACTATTTATAAAATAAAAGAACCCCTTCCGTAAAAACATTTTCTCTTAACTCTAGACATGCTTGTATCAAAGTCTAACCACACTTTCCACAAAGTTGAACCTTGTGGAACCTGGTTTAAAGTTCGAAGGTTCGTCGACCAGTCGAACGTTTATGTTCGGACAAGAATATCTGGTTCCGACGAAATGTTCAGGACATCCGTTGTTGCAGCATATCTTCAGTAGAACCTCCGCCTTATAAATGCAGAATTTTTCTAGCGTCATCAGAATCAGACAGCGAGAAACGTGCGCTTCTATAAGCGCATACATTTGCTTGAGAATGGCAAACATGACGTAGGTGTGACAGCGTACAACAACGGAGAATAGGAAGGGAACGAACAACATAGGATCATGACTTTGCACAGCTTTCGTGTTGTTCGTTGCTAACACTCACTATAGCCTTCCTTGTTTTTGCTCCATTTGCATTTACATTATGCTTGACTGTCACCCACTAGGGCGAGCTCTACAATTGTTATTACTTCATTCACGCTTAGCAGTTATTACTAGGGGAGAGCTTTAGTTCTGCTCCTCGCTTCAGTGTGAGGAAGCCTCATCTGCATATCTTAGGTTTAAACTAATTATAGCGACGAGAAGGTGCGAATGGTTTTTCCAGCACCCAGTGGTAACTTTCTGAGGGTTGTTTACAAACGATGCCAACAAACAAAGTAGCGATGTTTATTCATTTTCTATTATATAGAACGCGATGATCTCCGAGTAGCGGGGGTAACATGTGTGCTTTGGTATCAAACTATATAATGTAAAAAGATGTAGTGAAGAAGCGTTGGAGCTAGAAACGTTGTGAAACTTTTGACCAATTAGAAGTACTAATGCGTTTATGAATTCTTGTTAGTGTGAATGTCCCGGGTGCTGGATACCTAAGACTACTTTAAACCGGTTTATTATAAAACGGCTATCTAGCATTTAATAAAACAAATTACTAGAAAAGACAAAAAGAAACAGAAAAAAACGTGTAATCCGTAACCCAAATTGTAAAAATTAAAACCGTAAAAAACCGAAAGCTGTAACCGATATCAACACGAAACGGTAGCCGTAACCGTAATTGAAATGTTATATTTTTCGGTTTGAGTCCGTGATCCGGTCGTCAGCTCTCGAGCCCTCGCTCGCTGGGTTGAATCGTAGTCCGAGCTGCATGGGTCAACGAGCCGTGCGCATTCCAGATATCACTCCGTGGTTCCACCGGTCGGAGGTGCGAGGATCCCTTCGCCTGCTATTGCCTAACCGTGGTCTTGGTTCCAGAACATGCTCCTCTCATCGCCGGAGGTGACCTCTGGTATGTTGTGATCTTTGATTGTTTTTGAATAGGAAAATCCGACCACGTATCGTCATGATTTAGGGATTTCTAGAGTGAGTTATTGTCATATTAGCTCTACCAACAAATCCGGTATAACTTTTCACTATCCGGATTATGGAACCGGAAATTCGTTTCTGGAAACACGAAATCTAGATTGCAGACAAAGGAATAATTTTTGAAAACCTAAATTCCAGATAGAGTCCAGATACAATCCAGATAGATTTCCGGTTCCATAATCCGGATAGCGAAAAGTCATACCGGATTTTTCGGTGGGGAGGGGATCTTGGAAACCTCCTTAGGGCAGTTTTAACCCTTTGATGCCGGCATTGCCCAGAAGCAACGACTCAAGAAATATTTTTTCCACGTGCCATGTGCGTTTAAATAAATGTAGCACTCTCTGTCAAAAGGGCAAGATTACCTGCACTTAGCCCTAGAAAATCGAAACGCATTTTCAATACAGATCACTGGTCCTTCAAAGCCAAAGCCAACAGTGGATGCGAGGTATGATGGAGTGCACCACTGGCCTCAAAACTGCAAGAAGAATGACCAGCACATATGTTACAAATTCGATTACACCTTTCTTTTTAATATCGCGAATTTCGAAATGCAGCCTGGGCCTTTTCCCATGTCTTAACTGCTTTCATTCGTTCGACATGAAGTAGTGCTGCCAATGCCCAATGTTGCCCACAAGCAACATTTCGAAAACATGCTTACGGAAAAAGGTATTTGTTTTCCCAGACCAGATTTGTGTTATTCTGTCTGTTCTAAACCATACTGGCAGGGTTTCTAGGTCTCTGGTATTTCAACTAAAGTTTGGGACACAAATGTGTTAAAGAGACCATGAAATGATTTTTGAACTTTTTCTTAGCTTTACCCTTCAACTCAAAAAGCGAAAAAGAAATCACGTTGTCGTGGTGAACTTGGGCACCCGATTCGATGACTTCAAGCTTACACTGTGTGTTTTAAGCACACCATAGAACTTGTCATACGCTAGTAATGGAACAGCGCATACGTCCGAGGGACGCAATGCTCTATGTCCAATGCGTAGTGCTGGGTACAGGCAGACGTGATTTGGGCAGCTGCGGATGCGCACACAGTGAAAAGACGGAGATTAAAAAAAAAAAGATGAGGTAAGAAATAAGCCCGGTTCACACATGTTGCGTTTGACTGCGTTTGACTGCGTTGCGGTAGCGAGACACCAGGACATCCCTGCTGCTCATATCGCGTGCCAAGAAGATTCCTTGAATTGGATTCCACGCTTCATACGAAGCACAGATGTGCCGGTGACTCGCTTTTGGTTCTCGCCGCAACGCAGTCAAACGCACTCAAACGCAATGGTGTCGAACCGGCCTATAGTTTGCTCTATTTTAAACTTTCCGTAACGAAAATCAGGCTTCTGGCTTTCCACCTCTTGCTTTGGCTTACTAAACAATACGTGATTAGTAAAATCCCAATCTAAAATCATTTATCTAAGCCCAAAATTAATTTTACGGTCCCTTTAAGTCTAAAACGCAACTGACGTAAGGATGCAATAGGACAAATCAATATATAGTGCCAGGTGAACACAAAGGAAGGATTGGAGATAGATAGAAAAGGCATAACATAAAGGCAGGATTAGAGAAATATAGAAAAGGCAGACTGCAAAGTATCTCAGAATACCAGGCGCACCAAATGTGAGAAGGAGGTTGTATACCAAATCCCACTGTCATGTAGTCAGTGTTACATTGAACAGACTGGATGGTGCATCGAAGACCGGATAAGGAACATGCAGCTTCAGTGAAGGCCATCAGAGCAGCAGGGCATCTACCCGCCCATTGTCGTATGTGTTATTGTGTGCCAGCGTTTTCTGGCATATATATATCCTGGTGAGAAACCGCAACAAGTTCTCTCGAGAAATCCTGGAAGCCATTACTATTGACGCGATGGCGGACGATTGTGTGAATGCGCCTTCCATCGCGCTACACTACAAGGAAGTTGTTCTAACTTAGAGGGCTGCACCCATGGCGGACAAATGAAAGACGAAGAAGGTGCTCGGTTATAAGAGTAACAGAGAAAGAAGCTCCGCAATAAAAAATAATTATTGTAGATGTAGATAAAGAAAAAGAGGAATTGAAACTCAATATAGACGAAGAAAAATATCTCATTAAACAGTTGCTAGTCCAGCGGTGTGTATGCCCTTTCTATATCTTTCTAATTCACCCTTTATGTTAAGCTGGCACTATGAACCAACCATAGCTCAGCTTCAAGCCATCGCGACCAATCAAATTAAATAAAAGCAGCGCGAAAAAAGAGGACGACTCAATGGAATTGGACAGACTAGAGCCACTTAATGAGCTACGCTTAGAGTAGAGCCACTTAATGAGCTACGCTTTTAGTGTCGGCACTCTTCTCCGCGATATTGTTGCGGGTTCCGCCATCTTGGTGCATGTGCAGAGCAGACGCAACTGCCGATTGTCATGACTGAAAAGTGCGACTTCCTCAGCATTAGATTCGCTGTTAGGAAGCGTATGTAATATTACTTTGCTCTGTCGCGAACTAGTTAAAACCTTGTGAGGAGGGGGAAAGCTTTTTCTGTGATTTGAGATAAAGCTTCAGATAACTGGCAACCATGATTTTAAGCCACAAGATGGGTACGTGTCGGTACTCTGAAGCGTAGTTATGAGTGGCACTAGGACAGACTATGCGGTGTTATTATTCAAGATGCACATGATTAAACTGATCTCTCAAGTACTCGTCCTTTTTTTTGGCGCTGCTTTTTCTCAAGATGCAACACCAACTAACCCAGGTGTGCACTCTCCTACGGACCAATCAAGCAGCGTGAAACTCCCAAGTAGCTAGGCTTTTCTTGTTTATGATTGGTTCCGCGATGATCGAACACGTTCAAAAACGTGACGAACAAGGGTGCCCTTGCCTCTTAACACGCCATCAACACAGGTGGTCTTAATGCTATATTTGTGTACCGAATTCTTCGGGAAATTTTAAGGGCGACAGAAAAGCGACGAAACATAGTGCTTTATTGGACTCCTGGGCACTGCGGCATTCATGAAAATGTAGCAGCTGATAAGCCTGCTACGCTAGGACATGACGGCGCGGAGTTACAAGAGGTTCTAGTTTCATCGTGTGATATAAGCTTTATTATCAAAGACCTCCGTGAGCTCTTATGCAATTTTCCTGGTTCAATGAACATGCCCAAACGTCTCTTTTTTACGCCATAGATCCTCGTTCAACTTTCCAAGAGATGCAGATTTGCTAAGGAATATCAATACATTAATTAACCGGCTCCGAATGAATGTCGAATTTACAAAGAAGTTAATTTTCAAGATATGTCGAGCACCATCACCAGACTGCACCTGCGGCCTCGCAGACAAAGATAGGGAATATCTTATACTTGAATGGTGACGTTTTTCGAGGAAACAACAATGTCTGGAGCAGCGGTTTTGAATAATAGACAATAGACCGCTCACACTGTCAAAAGTGCTGGGACCATGACCGTCTCCGTCACTACAGAAGAGATATCTGCATGCGGTCCTCGACTTTCTCACCGAAACTGACATCAAACACAACTATTAACCTTAAGCTACTAGAATTGTTTTGATAATTGTTCAGGAATGTGTATATTTATGATTGTATATACCGATTTGACAAAGTGTCTTATGTGCCTGACATATGCGTACATTATCTTGTGTTGTTCTATACGCCATTTTTTTGTGCAATTGGCATGGAGCAGCTAGATACTGTGAAGAAAGCGCGAGCATCTTCATCGTTTTCCACTCATTAAAAAAAAGAAAAAAGAAAGAACACCATGATGGTGCGCTTTTGACTCTCCTGATTGGCCCCATCAGCTGGTAGCGTCGGCTGAGTTTGGACTTAAGGTGAAACGAAGTGTAGCAGTAATATGTTTGTATTTTTTACGTCATTCATTTTTTTTCTTTGCGACTTTCAATTGCGAAGATTGTTTTTTTTTTGTAAATGCGGCAGTACTTTGCTAAGTCACCGTCTAAAAAATCCCAGTCGTCACATCAAAGCGCATGCGCTTGGACGAGAGAGAGGTACACGCGCCGTCCTCCCTCGGTCTCGCGCGCATGCGCGGCTCGCTGGGGACGGTGCGCTCACTGAATGTACCGCAGCCTTTTAAACGCCTTGCAAGCGGAAGGGGGAGCCGGAAAATAAGATGGCGAAGATGGCTGGATAGAAGCAACGACGTGCCGAGTACCACCGTGCTCGACGTGCCAAAAAGTCGCCGGAGGAGAGGGAGAAGAGAGAGAGAGAGCAATGTTTGGAAAGGGGTACAGAAACAAGACGGGCTCATGCTGCTAGGACTGTCGGTCGTGCGAAGAAACGAGAGGCCGGCAAAACGTCGTACTTCATTACCGGTTAGAGGCGTGGGTGAGTGCGCTTATTAAGAAAATATGAAGGAAAACAGGAGAAATGCGGAACGAGAGGCATGCTCACTCAATAGCGGTGTCATATTTCTGGTTCCTCTATGGGAAGAGAAAACCAAGAGTGGCTGCTCTAGCTAGAGCCTTTATAGGAGACAAGCAAGGCTAGGTGCATTTCAATGTAATCTTTAGCGAAGCACCGCAGAAACACAGCCCCATTTTTGTCAGGCGATCTTTCCGACTCAAAAGCGGCGCGCGTTCCGCGAGCGGCGAGAACTCGGTAAGAGGTAATCGTAGCACACGCTTTGTCGTGATGCAAATCAGACGACATAGGTACCTCGAAAAAAAACCGTCAAAATAACCCGACAAATATTTTTTTAATCGATGATATGTCCATTCAATGCGTTTTATTAAAGGATGATTAAGATCATGAATTGGCAACTGACATCGAAAAAGCTCGCGCCGCATTTTGAGTCGAAAATATCGTCTGCTATTTCACTCCGGCTCTCGGCGCCGTGTGCTCGTTCGTTGGCAGCAGTTGGCGGCGCGTCCGCTTGCGCCATTTCTCGTCTCCTGTGCCAAACAGTGCCCTATTGTTTGAAGGGCGATTCCCTCACTGCGTTTCCATAAGAGTTCAGCCTTTTTCTTGTTTTACTTTTTCCTCAGGTAAGTTGGCTTTTTGCAAATTTTAAAGAAACAATGCACCACCTGTGGGCAACGCTGCACAAAATCATAGCACGATAGGTTGAGAAACCGATTTTTGCAGTCCATTTAAAGAGCCTAGCCGCTATTTGAGACTCCCCGTAGTTTTAACGGGATTTTTTCCCGATGCTATACATAAAGTTTCCTATGAATCGCTTGTAAACCAAAGCTAGGAATAAATAATACGAAAACACGCAGGGAGTCGGAACAGACATTGATATATGCTGTTACCAAATACCATGCAAGCCAATACTGGTAACTCCCGCGCAGAGCGGGCGAAAAGTGATCGCAGCACCACTGGTGAGCTCGGAGTTTCCGCAAGCAGACGAATTCTCCACAACACATTGGTTTCGTCGTAGCCTCCTCTATACTGACAAAGCCGTCGAAAGTGAAAAAGTAGAGCGGCAGACAACGGATGAGAGGAGAGGCATGTAACGGGCGCCCCGCTGTGGCAAAACGCCAAAACACACTTCTCCCGAGCGATGGAATGTCCGCTCGCGCTCTTCGCGTTCCTCACGCTACCGCTTCTTTTCTCGTCGGGTTTGAAAACCATGTTTCGAGTCCTCGCCGCTGCAAAAGCTGTGCGCTGAATACCAGGCTTCCCGATAAATGCTCTCTGCTATTAGATCCTCGCGCTCCAAATCTGCGACCGGGCACTCTATGGCTCCGTCGAGGAACTGCCAGGCTCTGTGAATATAGAGGAGGCTATGGTTTTGCCTATCTCCGTGCGAGGTGACCAATGAAAAAAAAATTCACGTGCATTCGCTGCTTTGAATGTTAAAAAGTAGGTACCACCTCCTGAGTGAAGGACATTTTCTTCGTCTGGGAAAGATTTTAGAGCTGTCAGGGTGAACTTTTAGGGCTCTCGTGAAGAATACACTCTGACCGAACTTATGCAAGCCAGGCAAAACACGAATGTCCCTTCGCCCTGTTTCTTGAAAAAGGGCAATATACAAAAACTTCAGAACCTAGCTACGTTTCAACTTTACTGTTCTTATCGATCAATTCGTTTTGTTGTTGCAATTCCCATTTCTCGTGAACGTATTGCTTAAAACCGCTTGTCGAATAGGCGAGCTGGCTAATCCCGTTAAGATCGTCTCCGGATGAAGAAGCAAAAGGCAATTTCGAACCGTGTACTTTACTGCGATGTAAGTATGCTCTGGAAGAAGTCGATCGTGCACATGCAAATCTGACGCTAATACTAAAACTAATAAAAGCGGACTTGCAAAATAAAAAAAGCACACATTTCGCGCGTGCGAAAGAAAAATGAGGAGAGCGTCGTAGTGCAACTAACGGTGATTTCGGCCGCGTTATATACGGTGCACAAATTGCGATTTTTAGCGGCGGAGTGACTAACGTCTTCTGCGACATCTACGATAAAGGCCCGCACCCGTTGTATGGTCCTGGAACTCCTTCCATTATTGAGTCTACTTTTTTTATGTTTCTTCCTCCTACTTTTATGTTGTTGTTTTTGCTTTTTTATTTCTTTTGTTTACTTGACGTTCGAACCATAGTGTATTATGCTTTGACTTGTTTGGCTTAGTTTTTACTTTTGTTTCCTTCGCCACTCCCGCCGGTTCGTCTGCTACTCTATGCCCGGACATCTGAAGGGGCTTCTGCACCTTTGTTGTTATCGTCGTTGCTGTTTTTTCCACGGTCGTCTGCGATAACCTTTTATTTTCGCCTTCGATTGAGTTTCTATTCCGAAAATCTTCATATGTGCTTTTTGATACTTAATAAATGTATAAAAAAGTGTAAGCTCGTTCTACATTTTTATTGGGATTTTATTTGAGTACGTGGTCAAGTCTGCTATGGGTCATCGTTTGTTGATCATACGGCCGCCTTCGGTCATACACCAGCGCATACTTGAAGATGGCAGTCATGCCATGTGCTGCCCACCACTGCAAAAACAAGTTTTTGCGATGTGGTGGAAAATCCTTCTTGCGCTTCCCGAAGACAGAACAAACGTGAGTAATTAAGTTACTTCACGTTAAACTGAAGGAGCTATCTATGTCTGGCTTCAAACTCGACACTGACGTCTCAGCAGACAACTATAACAACTCCACGGAGCTGGCGGAAAACTTAGCGGACGACAGACCAGATGCAATATTGAACACTTAGTCCTATGTAGCCGGGTGGCCAGCCAGTCAAACCGGTTATCATGCTTGCTAAGTACAACTGCAATCAGAAACAAGGAAAACTTCGAAAGACATTCTGTTGTGGAACAAGAAGTACTCGCACGCGAAAAATGACATGACACCACATTACGACTTAGCTCGCCACCTAGTCGGTAACATCAGCCGTGCCTTCGACACACATTTGACGGATATATTGAACCATACAAGAGTTCAGCTGAAGGCGCACTTGAGGCCGCTGATTGACACACGAAACAAAGGCGCAGTGTGCAAGGATTGCCTTGACACGTACGTTAATAAGCACTTCAGTATACTTTTCAACTGCTTCGTCAAGCGAGCAAACAACTACCTTCTAAAGTCACTGGGGAAAAAAATGCGAAAGCAAAAAAGGTCACACACTGCTAGCACGCAGCAGGTTGCAGCGTGCGACTTACCGGGCTGTGTGAGCTGGACTACGTTATCGCTTTCCTATGTTTTGTTTTTAGTTACTACTAACGCCGCGAAAGCAAAAAAACAAACGTGTGACGTAAAGCTAAAAAAAATAGTGAAGCTCTTTTTTTTAATAGCTTTGTTGTGGTGCTTTCGCTTTGTTGTGTTGCGGACTTGACACCGACGGCGACCACCACCGGCTCATTTTCGATGCTCCTACCAGCTCCCCGCGCGATTGTCGTCGTTGAAGGAGGTCTTTGCTGAGTAATTTCTATTTTTGTATTCTCTGCTAACTTCTTCGTTTCATTCGCCATTTTCCATGACTGTTCCCCATTTTTTATTATTTTCGTGTGGGTTGGGGGCCACATCTTTTGTGCAAAATTTCGAAAGTGTTTGCACGGTCATTTTTTCGTTACTTTTTGTTTTTGTTATGCTGCAGAGGCTGGTGCGCTTGCTCTGGTAATCTCAACATGTTGTTTGCGCACGGTTTAATAATCACCTATTCAGGTAATAAGTTGTGACAACGCAGTTTGTAACAGATCAACAGTAACCTCTTTAGGACGTAGTTCGAGTAGCTAAACGTCTTTTTTCCCTTTTCCAGACGCGCTTCAAACGCATGTGATCCCCTGAGGGGCGTATGGAGACCGCTACATAAACTTCTCTATCATTGTTTTTGCGCGCGTTGGTATTTGATTGTCGTTGCAGTTGCGATCAGTGGATTCCGCTTCGGACGCAGACTGACCGCAATGAATTCTTTTAGCTGTTGATGTGACGAAACGGGGCTCGCAAAGCTCGAGGACCGTCGTGAAGCCTATACTTTTCCATTCTGACGTCTGATTCCGTAAACGTTGAGTCTACTAGAGGCGCCACTGCCGCGTTCGCCGCCGCTCCGATGGGTTTTCGGAGGAGTTTCCAGTATTGGCAGAGCCAAATGGTATTTGCTGTTACTATTATCATTGTCCAATAGGAAAAGTGTATACAACTCACCTTAAGGTTGTGATGTTCGAGAAATTTGTCTGCGAAATCGGAAAGCGCCGGGCTGATCTTGCCATTTCCATTCGCCTGAATCATGCAGTATTTTCCTCGGAACAGGTTCCTGGGATGTCGAATGGCAAGGCACTGATCGTAGGCACCGTATTCTGCCAAGCGCCCGGTCAGCATGCCCGGTGGTGGACGTCCCATCGAATCTAACACTAAAAAAAGAAGAAACAAAGGAGAAAAAAGGTGGCTGGGGGTGGAGAAAACTATTAACTTAGTAATATATTCTCCGTTTCACACTAAGTCCGAACGCAGCCCACGCTAGGATTCAATGGTGGCAATCGAGCAGCATAAAAAAAAAAGCATCGTCACAACAAGTGTTTTTTTTTAAGTCTGTTTTTAGCGGCTAGACTAATCTTGAACCAAAGAAAAGCAAATGGACGATGGCGCATTCCCTGCGGGCGATTGGTCTAGCCGGTGTTAGCAAACGCACAAAAGAATGACGACCTTCTTGGTGATGCATTTTTGGCGCTGTTTGGTGCCTCAATCGACTTGTAATGTTTGCTGTGCTATAGACCGTTTTACTGAAAGAGGGCGAGAGAAAAAAGGGGAAAGGGTTACCGGCGCTTTCCTCCTTTCTGGTTGTGTAGAAGGAGTGAAAGTCCCGGATGAGAGGCTTGGCCGGTGTTGGGTGTCTGCTGTGCCCCAACTTCATTCGCGCTTTCTTTCTGTCTTAAACTCGCAAACTTAATTAGAGCCACGGGCTTCGATGGCAACAGTCCCCCGGTCACCGGGACACCATTGCTCGGTCGTAGGGTGCACAAATAACGACAGAAAGCGTCGAATACTGTCCGAGGACCTATGTAACTTGCACGGAATCCGGCAAGGCGAGAGCGGCTGCAATGTCTTTAAGCTCCATCGCTTTCCACATGACCCCGGTCTCGGCGGCAGTGGATTGCGTCCATAAACCGAAAAGACGTTTCCTCAACGCCATTCTCTCGACTGTGCTCGGAACATTTTGTGAATGGAGCGCGCACCGAACGCTGTACCGCCGATGAACATTGGGTACACTCGAAAGGTGCGTGCCAGTTTTCTCGCGATAATTGCTGTTTCAGCTTGTAAAATTTTGTAACTGAATTTATCTTAATATTGATAGTTTGCAGTGGTGACTGACTCAATTTTATCATCTACAACACTTAGTTGAAGGCTTATTTCCGCCGCCAGGTGAGGCTATAAATTGTTGAAAAGGTAGTTCTATCGGTTTTCCTGAATCGCGATCTCCTGCGCGATACCAGAGAGCCGGCAAAAGCGCTCCTTGGAGTACCTCTGGTGGGTTGTTTCCGTTGATTGGGCGCTTTGAAGCGCTGGATAGTCGCTACAGGGTCCGTCTCGTGTGTTGCGATTTGCGTTTTCGAGCCCAATGTGCACGTTTGTTTGTTCGAGTCATGGCATTCGCCAGTGCGGCGACAGGGGGAACAGCGGCAGCGAACGTATCAGCGATAGAAATTGGAGGTTAGTACTCAAAACATTGCATCAAATAGTAAAATAATTCGTGGCTGCTTTGAGGCTTTCTGCGGTTCGATATAAGTACATCTAGAACGTCTTCGTCGTTCATCCACAAGTAAATATAAGAACACGGACACGCAAGATAAAAGCAGCGAAGCTAAACGATCTGTAGCAGCTCCGGGTGTTTACAAAAGTTAATATAGGTTCCCGTTTCGTGTATCGCTTGTTGATTACTAAAAATGGCTGCGTTGAAATGGGCCCGTTGCAAGCAAAAATTGATGAATGGTTCATCATTTCCAGTCATGCGGAAAGCGATGGAGCTTAAAAACATTGCAACCGCACTAGCCTTGCCGGATTCCATGCAAGCTACATAGGTCCTCGGGCAGTATTCGACGCTTTCTGTCGTTATTCGTGCACCCTATCACCCAGCAATGGTGTCCCGATGACCGGGGAACTCTCGCCATCGAAGACCACGGCTCTAATTAAGTTTGCGAGTTTAAAACAGAAGAAAGCGCGAACGACGTTGGGGCGCGGCAGACACCCAACACCGTCCAAGCCTCTCATCCAGGACTTTCACTCTTTCTACACAACCAGAAAGGGGGAAAGCGCCGGTAGCCCTTCCCTTTTCTCCTTCGCTCTCAAAATGGCGCTACCCACGATAAAATGGTCTATAGTAAGTTCGAGCATAGTAAGTTCGGATATTATTGCACTCACTCAGTCCAGTATTATACATATGCCAAACTACATTTCATCTTAACGATATTTACGACATGACGTGATATTTGTTTTCCTTTTTTTTACTACAGAGATTATACTATTTCAACAATATGCGCGCAGTTACGAAAGTAAAAAAAAAAAGAGAGATGAAAGGCTTACTTTGAATAACCCAGATTTCAGAGTCCCTCAACGCTGTTCCAAGTTTGAGAAGGCCGCCCGCACACTCTGAAGACAGTCTCGTATCGTAGATGATCTCGCTGACGATAGGAAAAAACTGTTTTGTTGCAAATCGCCCCAGGTCCTCATTAAGCCGGTTGAATCCTTCTTCCATCTCCGCAACCTCAGGGTCTAAGGTCGGCATCATCGGATCCTCTGTCGTCCCCGTGGCGTTGCCGAAGACCACGAAGTTCGCCGCGGTGATTATGGCGGCCAGTAACCCCAACGCTCTCACAGATGTACACATACTACGGATAAGTCGCTCGGCAATCCCGAGGGTTCGGTTGGAATGAAACGGAGACAAGTGAGGTGATCATTCCTCTCTGCGCTGTTGATATTGCAATCGGAACTTGGAAATTGTGACGTTACACTGCTTGAAGGAAAACTGACCACTCTTTGGCCATTGGCCAAGAGACCATCGCCATTGGCTAGCCATTGGCCAACGCTTCGCCGAAATCTGTGCTGCTCGGGTAATGACGAGAGCGGCCGTTTACTATCTGCTTTATCACTACCGTTCCTGGTCGTGGTCAAAGTTTGGATGCATTGAACAACCGGTTTGCTTCTAGCACTTCCTCTAATCCTTTCGCGACTGACGCGCGTGCTTTCCGCGAATATTAGTGGTAACGATCGGAGAGACGATTCTGGACACAAACAAACGTTCAGCCGAAGGATGTCTGTCATACACTTTCAATTACTCTTTCTATCTTCACGACCATTGAGATCCGGCTAAAAGGTATGACTTTAGAAAGTGTGAAGTGATAATCAGCAAAGTAATTACGTGAAATTCACTGATTAATATTGAGCATACCTGCGTTTTCTCACATAAAAGTTAGAAATGTATTGTCCGCCATCAAAATAAGACGTAGGTCTTGTTAGAATTAAAAAAAATAAAACATAAGTTCATATCTGCGAAATTTTTTAGTGAAATGCGGTGGAGAGTTTGCCCTATACTGGCGAAACAATTGGCGCGCTCCTATCCCTGCAAAATAGTTTTCCACGTCTTCGACAAGGGTTTTATTAGTGTCACTAAATGAGTTTCGCTTCAGAGTAACGATAATTACCCGTCTTGTGGCTTAAAATCATGGTCACCAGTAATCTCAAGTTTCATCCGAAATCCCAGGAAACACTTCGTCCTCCACAACAGTTTAAACAGTTTGCGACGCAGCAAAGCAATATTAGATGAGCTTCCTGTTTACTTAATAATTCCGTTTATTATCGGAACACGGTGAGCAACGCCAACATGGCGACAAACGCACTGTTCGAACAACGTCTTCACTTCGTCGTCTTTTGTCCGCTGCTCCCAACTGCCATTGGGCTCGCTTCCTTTGGACATAACACCTCTCCCTCTCAGACGCGGTACCTGGGGGGCGGCCGTCTCGTCCGGTTAGATCTGCGCGGAGCCGTTCTGTCTAGCTGCCTCTCTGGTGCCGTAGTTTCTGGTTCTTCATCGTCCTGGCCCATGCCCCAGGTGAGCGTCGCTGATGCCCCATTATTTGCATCTTCTTCAAGGCGACGTTTGCGAATCTGGTTCATGTGTCGGCGAGTGATATCAGTTGCACACTTAACAAGCCACGAACGTCGATCCATTGGTCTAACTAGGGTGCCAGGAATCCAGTTGGGCTTCTTCAGAAACTGCCGAACCATTACTTCTTCTCCGGGTTGCAGTTGCCTGTTTGGCGGTAACTTCTCTGTTACTATTGGTGACTCTGCTGTCGGTACGAGGCGATCGAGGAGAGTTGGTAGCTCCTCGACCAAACATGGCCTTAGCTGGAGTAACACCTGTTGTTTGGTGAACCGTACTATGCTGATGGAACAAGAACCGTGAAAGTCTCAGGTCCACCGATGCAAACGGTTCTCGGGCCAGCACTCTCTTCAACTCGCCAACGTATCGCTCTGCCTGCCCGTTGGTAGCGGGATGGTATGGAGCCGACATTTCGTACCGAACTCCATTGTCCTTGTAAAAGTTCTGTATTTCGACAGACACGAACGCTGTTCCGTTGTCTGACACCACCTTGTGTGGTATCCCAAATGTCGCAAACAGTGAGCGCAGTACATCAATGACCGATGCCGATGTGGAACGAGCTACTTGTCTCACCTCTACCCACTTAGTATAGGCATCCACAACTACCAAAAATGTACGTCCCTCCAAGAGACCAGCAAAATCTACATGGAGCATAGGTATGCCATGGTGCCGATGGTTTCGTCCACGAAGGAATCGGAGCTTTTGCCGGATTTGTCTGCGTGCGCTGGCATGGCTCGCATGCTCCAACTGTTGTTTCAATGTCGTCATCCAAATCTGGCCACCATAAATAACTGCGCGCACAGGTTTTCATGGCCACGACTTCTCGATGGCCTGCGTGGACCAGTGCCATTGCTTGCTTGCGGGCTGCTGTTGGCATGACGACTCTTGCGCCCCAGGTGATGCATCCGCGATGAATTGCCAACTCTGTGGCTCTTCTGCGATAAGCGGTGAAGTCGTCTCCCTTCAGTTGCTCTACCGTGCCCTCTTGAATCGCTATGTAAAGTTTCGACAGGATCGCATCTTCCAGCGTTAATCTCTGCCACCAACTCGGCTGTTAGAGGCGGACTTGGAAGGGCTTCGAACATGAGGATGTCACCAGGAGCGTGAGGTTCCTCGATGCGATCTGGTAACGGCAACCTACTTAGAGCGTCTGCGTTCTGATGCAACTTGCCAGCTCGGTATTTCAGGTCGTAGTCGTAGGCTGCAAGCTTTAGACACCAGCGTGTCAGGCGGGGTGAAAGTATCTGGGGAACCGGTTTCCGCGGTCCGAGAATTCCCAGTAGTGGCTGGTGGTCGGTCACGAAGGTTACCGGTCGTCCCGTAATATACTTGTGGAACTGGTTGGCTGCGAACACCACAGCAAGGCCTTCCCGATCAAGTTGAGCGTAGTTGCGCTCAGCAGCACCTAATGTCCGGGACGCGAAGGCCATCGGTGCTTCCCTGCCTTGACTGTCCTGCTGGGCTAGCACCGCACCTACACCATACGGTGAGGCGTCACATGAGATCAGTAGTGGCTTTGTCTCATCGTAGTGCGCCAGAACTATGCTCTTCACGATCAGTTTCTTGAGCTCTTCAAAAGCTCTGGTGTTTGCAGCAGACTGGACTCCTATCACACAAAAGGTTGGGGTTCAGAGGCTCCAACGCTGTTAAGATTCATATAAAATGTGCGCGACTGCAAGCGCAAACACGAAATCGTCACGTGATTGCTGCTCAAATAGCGGACATACAACCAAAGTATTACATTTCTATGTTGTTTTATCTTGTAGTTGACATGCATATCTAAAAATATTACAAAAAATTACAAAATGGAGTTTTTTAGATAATCGATCTCAAACTTTCACACATTTGTTATTTTTTACAACGTTTACTTGAAGGTACCAGGGTGGCTAGTCAAGAAATCATAATGGTATTATTATATTTATATTGGGATTGCTTTGGGCTTTCTATAGAGCTAAAGGAAGAAATTTTACCTTAAGTACAGGCAAAGTAATGTCCCGTCAAAGTTGAATAAAAATCGACCTGAGTGACGAGTTTGAACATTTGTTTTAGAGAAGAATAAAATTCCTAAAAATATTTGACTACGTCAAGGTATTTTTATAGTACCTATTAAATTAGGAAAAAAAGTTAAAAGGGTGGAGATAAACACTAGCGCCAGCAGAGGGTGCCAAACACGCCACCTGCAACGGCAGGCAAAAACACTAGTTTCTGCCACTGCGGCTTCTACGCTTCGTAACTCGAGAACGAAAAATCTGGGGAACATGCGGTTTGCGCCCTCCTTCATTTAAGAAACACCTCAAAACATATTTTTTTCGCCAAAATATTGGCGAAAACAATATATATGTTTTTTCTTCGGTCCGTCTGAGCAACCAAGTGTTTGCTTAACGGGCACTATGAACAGAGACGACTATGAACTTAGCAATATATTCTCTTTCACACTAAGTCCGAACGCAGCCAACGCTGCGATTCGATGGTGTGAATCGAGCAGCATCAAAAGAGCATCCTAACGGCGCTCAGTTTTTTTCTTTTCTGTTCCGTCTGTTATCCGCGGCTAGACCAATCTCACACAAAAGAAAATCTGATGGACTATGGTGCATTCCATGCGCGCGACTGGTTTAGGCGATAATACCAAATGCACAAAAGATGACGACCTTCGTGATGATGATTTTTGGCGCTGTTTGATTGCCTCAATCAAGTCGTCAAGTCTAGGCTGCGCTCTGACTTGAGCGAACATATTAAGTTCAGATATCGGTGCACTCAGTCCTGTGCTATATATATATATATATACAAAACTACGTTTCACCTTAAAGATATTTATAGCACGACGTGACTCTTTTTTTCTTAGAATTACTACAGGGATTATGCTAATTCAACAAATATGCGCGAAGCTAGAAAAAGAAAAAGGAAAAAAGAAGAGAGGAAGGGCTTACTTTGAATAACCCAGATTTCAGAGTCCCTTAACGCTGTTCCAAGTTTGAGAAGGCCGCCCGCACACTCTGAAGACAGTCTCGTATCGTAGATGATCTCGCTGACGATGGGAAAAAACTGTTTAGTTGCGAATCGCCCCAGGTCCTCATTAAGCCGATTAAATCCTTCTTCCATCTCCACAAACTCAGGGTCTATGGTCGGCATCATCGGATTCTCTGTCGTCCCCGTGGCGTTGAAGAGGACCACGGGATTAGCCGCGGTGATCATGGCGGCCAGTAACCCCAACGCTTTCACTGAGGTGCACATACTGCGGATATGTCACTCGGCAATCCTGAGGGTTCCGTTGGATTGAATCGGAGACAAGTGAGGTGATCATTCGTCTCTGCGCTGTTAATATTGCCATTGGAACTTGGAAATTGTGACGTAACGCTGCTTCGAGGAAAACTAATGACGAGAGCGGCCGTTTAGTGTCTGGTTTATTACTAACGTCCTTGGTTGCGGTCAAAGTTTGCTGGCGTTGACCAACCGACTTGCTCGTAGCGCGTCCTTTAATCGTTTCGCGAGTCAGTTCGTTTCGCCATGCTGGTATTTTATGTGCAGTGAGTGTTTGATTCACCGTGTCAGTTTCACACCGCCGAAGTAGCTGCTCGAGGGAATCTGTAAGTAGAAATAACCGTCAGTACCTAGCAATGGCGGCACCTGCAAGCTATGCATATAAGGTATTTTTGTTTTTATGAACCATATCACCGAGGGAATACATTCAAGTATCGGGCTTTATGCCGACGATTGCGTGGTATATCGATATCTTCGGGGATTACAATGATAGTTCTATTTTGCAACTAATTATAGACTGCACTTCAGGGCGGTGTGAAAGATGACAGACAAAACTAAACGTTTATAAATGCCATATCTTGCGCTCTACAAAAAAAAAAAACTAAACAGCTTTCTTCGTACAGCCCGAACGGCACTGCGCTAACTGTCACTCGTAAAGTGTCTTGTGTTTTTGCATTTGGCCGAACATTTATTTTGGTAGTACCATATTAATAAAATTGCCGCTGAAGCGACTGGTATGTTGCATTTTTAGGGCACAGCTTTTGAAACCGCCCTCCCAAAGTTAATGAGTAATTATATATGACAAATATAAGGCCCATTCCTGAACACGCTTGCCTACTGAGGGATCCACAAACACAATATCTCTGTGATGAGCTCGAAAGAGTCCGAAAGAGGGCAGCGAGATTCCTGAACGGAATTTATGGCTACAGAGTAAGATAAAGTCTTTTAAAAGACTCTCTTGGATGGAAACCGCTAAAATGCTGTAGGTTTGCGTTACGTCTAAAACTCTTTCTCAATATATTTAATAACAAACGGGCATAGACAAGGGATCATTTCTTCAGCCTGCTCACTTCAACTCACGCAGGGTAGATTATCAATATAAGGTTCGCGAATATTCATGCCGTACTAACATTTTTCAATACTCCCTTTTTTTTCTTACCACTCAATAATGGAACTGTTTACCCGACTCGCATGTCACGTTATCATCGATAACTGTTTTTTTAAGTATTGAAGAGTGCTTTAATCTGATCACCTGATTGTTTTTATTGTGTTAATCAATGTATAATGGTCAATATTTTGATTGTTCCTACCACTTGCAAATTTTTCATCGTTAACCCAGATTTTGTTTCTTGTTTTGTCTCCTTATTGTAATCCCCCCCCCCCCTCGCTCAACCCGCGCTAAAAAAATATTAAATGAATTGAATAAAAAAAAATAATACGTGTTCACTGGGTGCCATATTTGAGCGCTTTATTAACAGCGGATCCGGAAAAGGGGGAAGGGGAGGATAGGGGGGCGGGGCGGATGGGAGTTGGTAGGGCGGGGGGGGGGGGGATTGGTATATTGTTTGCCTAGCAGGCGTCCCTGCATCTTTAGATCAAGCTAAGCGCCTGCTAAGAACGACGATCTTGATGGTGTGGAATGCGCCTTGTGGAAGCACTGTGGAAGCGTCGCGATTTCGTTTCCCGAGGTTGTCCTATACATTTGCGCTGTACTATTGTGAGTGGCGCTGGGGTGGGAGGCATTAATAAAGCTTGGACTTGGGTTTGGGCTAGTTGTTTATAGTACATATCGTGAATCTGCTGCGCTGCGAAGTTCTACAGAACACAAGCGTGACCTAAAAAACAAATAAACAGTTGTTAGTCTGCGCCCATTCATGTACGTTGTGTTTCTCCTCATCTCAGTGTAACTCATCAGTTTCCTTTTATTTTTTGGTCACGCGTGTGTTCTGTAGAACTTTGGAGCGCAGCAGATTCAGATATGGGAGGCATTCAACGTCTGAACTTCATCGGCCTCCTAACTACCAGGTGACATTCAGAAATCGTTTTTATTCAGTTTAATATTAGTTTTCATGCATTTAAGAGCGAAATACTGGTGTTTCTAAGGTGCTGACACAACGCAGTTTCTGGCTAAACAAAGAAATAAGAGGCCCAATTTTGTTTTCGTTGCTTCAAAGGCTCCAGTAGTTCTGTACGCGGAACACAGCAACGGTTTGATAAAAGTCGCCGTCGTCATTTAAAAATGGCCCTTAGATATTTTGGGGCTCTGCTTCCGAAACTTCTGAAGAGCTTCACGAAATGATTCGACCGCAGTGTAACGTGTGGAAATACTTTATGGTGTACCAATAGTCGAATGTAGGAAGAAAAGAAGTATATCAGCTTGTAAGTACTGTAAGGTATCAGAAGGAGTTCCAAACGCCACGCTCCGAGCGAGACTGCTTCAGGGATGCAAAACGTGTCCTCAAGACGTTGTGTAAGTGTGGAAAGGAACACAGAACAAAGACGACTGGAAGCCAGTCAGAATCCAAATCAAGTGAATCAGAAGCTTGCCCTAGCATTGAGACTCGTCGTCGTCTAAAATATGCACGAGTGCTTCTTCTCTCTCTTGATTGGATCACGCCGGAACTGCAAGTCGCAATTGATGCTTCTTTGGCTAGAGTGATGTATTCATCGAGCTGTCCTCTTTTTGGCTGAAAATGAGAATTGCAGCCCTCATGATGCTTCAGCCGGCATATACACCGCCCAGCCAATATCTCCTAAGTGTACTTCTGCTTGATATCGAGTATCAGCGCGTTAAGGATTACGTGAAGGAAACCTTAAACACTGCTAATGCCCTACGCTACTTATTAATGGGTGGACCAACATTCGAGTTGACCCAGTGATAAACTTCGTCACGGCGACGGTGCGGCCAGAGAAGGAGCAGAATGAGAAGACAAAAGAATACAAACAAAAATAAAATAAAAACAACAACTACGCTGAAAGCTTTTTTTTTTGGGGGGGGGGGATTTTTAAATTGGCCAAAGTTCTCCAAAAGGGCAAACAAAATACATTAATATTGTATGAATATCTGGGCGGCACCTCACATATTCCGTAATCTGCCCTCCCTTTCTTTTTAACGCAGAATACATTATATGGCTGGTGCTTAACCGTTTCCGGTTTCGCAGTCCAGTGATGGAAGTCGTCACACGAGTATTGCGCAAGCATTCGAATGGAAATCGCCGCCACACTGTTTGGACATGCGCCACCTGAAGGCTGCCTCAAAACTGGTGTCCGATGTGTTTCCCATGCGGAGTCTGCTAGGTTCTCTGTCCAAAATCCAGCACAATCTCTTTTTTAAATCCCTTTCACACATTACCATTACTTTACGTTGCTGTGCTCCTATACTTCTTTGAGCAGATCGGAGTTAATGTTGCGGGTCACATCCCGCGACCACACACATAGAACAATGCACTATTCCGTCTTTCCTGAACTGCTAGCGTTAGGTAGAGTAGTAGACGCTTCAACAGTAAACAAAATTGCGTTGCGTGTATGTTTAAACAGCGGGAAAGAAATGACCCCCAATGTTCGCCTGGTGTCTTCGATGTAGATGAGAACGTTTGCCATTGTAATAGAATCGCTAACTTGAACCTTTGAAGGTGCCTCACTGAGTACTCATACACGACCGCACGCCGTTACGATGCGCATCCAGATCGAAACGGGTACGGGTGGAAAAGGACCTATTGTTAAATAACCCAAGCATTAAGAATAATTCTGGGAATGTACGTACACGTGCAGCATGCGCTCGCCTTCCCCGTATAAAAGATTCGAAGCAAATAACCAAAAATAAATCCTTGACGAACACGCGTGTAAAATGCCATCTGTTTTAGGCTTTTGATTTAGAACGGCTACTTCTGCAGGCGCCAACACGTGCGGCGCGTGTAACTACACCTGCAGCGTGATTCTTGGTGGTTGAGTAATTTAGCAAAGTTCATTTGGTTCTATTGAGCTCAGGATTCCTGTGGTCCGCAGAGCTCGCTTCCACTGCACGTGCTCGGAGCCGCGGTGCGTTAACAAACTTGTTCATTGACCTTCTGTTATTTTTAAGTTGAAACCCTTACTTGTCCCATTAGGCGAACAGCCGTCGGCGTTGTCCCCGAAAGAAGGTCACAAAACTACGTCATCAAGCACGCGGCTCAGAAATAAAACACAAGAAAAGCACAGCAACGCAGATGCTTCCTCACGGTAACCTGGGCGCTCAAGGTCAAAGCAGACGCGCCTCAGAAATAAACACAAAGAAAAGCACAGCAACGCAGATGCTTCGTCACGGTAGCCTGGGCGCTCAAGGTCAAAGGGGACGCGCCTCAGAAATAAAAACACAAAGAAAAGCACAGCAACGCAGATGCTTTGTCACGGAAGCCGTCGTGACGCCGCTGGGGTTCGCCGCGCCTGCGCAGTGGGGGAGCGTGCTGTCGCCGCCGGAGCGCCGTCTGCGAAAGGAAGACGCGTGGCGCGCTGCTTGTTAAAATGCGGTGCATGTAGGATGCTTTCGCATTCCTTCACGTAAGCAGCGTCTTCGGCAAGTTTTTTTTCTTAACTCACTCGGCAACCATTTTTGTTTGTTAGCAGATGAAAACGCCGCATAACCAACTAGCCGACGTTTTACGTAAAACCTCACTTAATTGACGTCTTATTTTATTTATTTAACCGGTACGAAAAACTAGCCTTGTTACCGGTACAAGAATATTTCCTGCTGCTGTCTTTTTTTTTTAAAGGAATGATTACTTGTTCTTTTTGATTTTCCCAAGCAGAACAGAAAAAGATTATGTAAAGAACTTAAAGAAATGATTTTACACATACTATATTGCCTCTCATTTCACTTTCAGTAGGGGTTAATCAAGGTCACGGAGTATTGTGAGTAGGAAAAATTTAAGTCATGCAGAAATTCAACGCGAAATATCCCACGTCTGTCATGGATAGGTGTCGAAACGAAAATGAGCTTCCCAGAAAACGGTAAAAACCCAGTGGGAATTTTATACCGCGTGACTATTGGGTGATATTCAACGTAAAGAAACATTACTCCGCATAAGGGTTTTGATGATACGGAGAACCGGTATTTGTGCAACAACTTTAGCTTTTATGGTACGACTGACCTTGCTTATGGGATTCCGAATATACGTCGAGCGAAAGCAAACATGTTTTGACTCGTTGTGATTCAGATGTTTTCCCTATGATTCCTGCCACTCCAAGCTCGTGAAGAGAGGCATCGCTGAGCTCGTGTCTGAAGGCGTCTCTCGGAAAGACTTGCCTGTAATAGCGCCCAAGATATTTTTGTTAGACAGGTGGAGCGTCTGCGAAAGGGAGGTTTCCCAACGAGCTCACTGGTTGAAGTGGCTAAGAGCTTGATAAGAAGTTCAAGGGGACGCAGAAAGCCATCGCGCGAAAAGAGAAACATCCGGCCTGTGGTGATGCCATATATGCACAGTGTCTCACATAATCTAAAGAAGGTGCGCCGGGCGTTACGATGTCCTGGTCGTGTTTTTCAGCGCCTGACAAAATGTCGCGATTATGCAGGAGAATCAATGACCCCCAACCGATAACAGACCCGTGCAATACCAAACATAGGAATAGATACACTGATCGCACAACAGGCGTCGTTTCCAAAATCCCAATGACGTGTGGTTTAAGCTATGTAGGGCAAACCGGAAGATGTGTTGATGATCGGGTCCGCGAGCACGCCGCTTCAACTAGAACCACACCATTAGGGCATTTGGATGTACATTGCAGCAGATGCTGTTGAGGCCCGTCATTTGGCGGCACTAGAATTTTGGCAAAGTACAGAAACAAACTGTCACGCGAGCTTCATGAGGCATTTGAGATTAGGAATAGGGGTGACAAATGCATTAGCGATACTTCTCTGGGTCTACCAACGGATGAGTTTGAATATTTAAAACGTGGGCTGGGCGGGGACTAACGTGACGTGTTACGTCTGATGATGTGTTCCCGATGGTATATTAGTTTGTTCGTTCTTTCCTAATAAATTCAGTTGAAAGTGCGCCCTGTGTCGTTTTTATTCTACTCTTGGTGCGTGTTTCTTCGGCGCTTATTTTCCGTTCATTTCGGGATTCATGAAGATCATACGATGCAAGGATTATTCAACCTTCTACAGTCACATGCTAAACTTCCTCACAAAAGCATTTAACGTCATTAACAAATACTTCTATTGCAGTGTAAATTCACATTTAAACTAGAAATTCTAATTAAAGGGAGGTATACAATAATTTTGTATTGTTTGATTATGCGCAGTCCAACCGCTTAACACCCAGCAAGGCAAAACTACTATACAGATGATTTGTTTCATTCAGTAGAACTCCCAATGTTTTAGCTGCCCTTATTTATGTTTACATAAATCATACTGAAACGTCCACGAAGAACGAGCCAAGGATTCGCAATGGCATACCACGACTGACACGTCAACCCAAGTCTAGACCGCCGTGCACTTTGGTGCATTAGCTGAAATGTTCCATTCCAGTTCTAGGATGCTTTCACGTCAACGTCGTGTTCAACGTTTTCTTTTCAACGATCATGTTCCACGTTGCCCGAGGCAATCCGTGAGGCCACACGAAAAGCACGTTGCCCCAGAGACAGGTATGCCATTTCTTGCAGGACCAGGATCTCCAAGGCCTTCTTCTCTCCTACAGTGTACTTCGCTTCGCCCGGCAACGATGAGATCTTCATGATTTCGAGACGAGCTCTTCCCCTCGGTGTCCCTTTTACCGCTGCGGAAACTGCTCCTGCTGCAACTCCGCCATTTTTGTTTTTTGGGGGGGGGGGGAGCGAGAATTGAAATGTTTGGGCTTGGGTTTTAACCTTGTGCATGCAGTGCAATTTGCACGGGTTTAGTTGCACGTTGCCGAAAATTCCTAAATTCCATATATTTTTTTGGTATCTAGTTGAGCGTGTAGCACTGGAAAAGTCATACGTGCTGCGTCGACCCAACAGATGGCTTCTTCTCTACTGCATCTGAGTGTCTTTTGACCGACACAATGAGCTTCCCCCTGATCACGTCGGGTCACCAATGTAGCACTGAAAACATGTGGACTTTCATGCTACGTAAAATATAAACTATTTAATTATCATTATAAATTCGAGGCTAGCTAACTGACCGAGCGCCGGGATCGGTTGGAATGAGAATGGCAGTTGGTCCGAGCGCGTAGCCCGGACGCGCGTGTTCATGCCCCAGTGGTCTTTCGCACGTGCAAAAGGGGCACTGAAGCTTGTCGGCGATGCTCTTCTTACTGGCATCTGTTGGGTCTTTGACGGCCACAAGCGACGGGTCAACGTGTACCATGAAAACTATTCGTGCCAGTGCTGCCGACAATTTGGTTTATCTTGGTATGGATGACGACAAACGTTTTCTTACGTTAAATGTACAACATTCCGCACACAGACACAGATTCACAAACTAAAGCACACACACACACACAGATATGTATATATAGTATATCAGGGTTCTCCCCACGGTGGGCGGCAGTGGCTTCGCCGCCCACCGCTCCGATTGGCCGCCAACCGCTCCAGCCAACCGCCCACCACTCGATATTTTTTTTTATGTCGCGGGATGACGATGCGTTTTTGCCTGCGCACATGGCTGCAGATCATCATCGTCAAACTCAGCAGATCCGCGCGCCACCACCTTATCGTTCGCTATCGCATCGCTGACTGCCGCCATTGCTTCAAACAAAGAGCGCAAGCGCTCGGCATGGTTCTTTTTTTTTTTCTTTCTCTATCTCAGCGGCGCGGCGCCGGAAGTCCCCGGGGGCGGAAGGGGGGGGGGGACAATAAGCAGACGCGACGAACCAAAATAACGAAACAAAAAACGAACGCGCCTGCCCCCCCCCCCCCGCCCCCTCCTCCCTTCGGTAATGTCCACCCTCAGAATTCCTGGGGAGAACCCCTGTATATATATACATTATATACACATGGTTCTCCCCAGGAATTTCTGAGAAGTGGACATTACAGGGGGAAGGAAAAAGAAGTTGGCTCGCGTTCGTTCTTTTTTCTTTTTTTTGAGGGGGGCTTATTTTGTCTACATATCGCCCCCCCCCCCCCCCCCCCCAGGGGCGCGGGTGCGATAGAGAAGGACAAAAAAAAAATGAAAAAGAAACATGCCGAGCGCCCGCGCTCTTTGTTTGAAGCAGTGTGGCAGTGGCGGCAGTCAGCGATGCGACAGCGAACGATAACGTGACGGTGCTGTGGACCTGCTGAGTACGACGGCGACGGTCTGCAGCCATGTGCGCAGGCAAAATCGCATCGTCATCGCGCCGCATAAAAAAAAGAAATCGAGCGGTGGTCGGTCAGTCGGAGCGGTGGGCGGCAAAGCCACTGCCGCCCACCGTGGGGAGAACCCTGACACGCACCAATAGTTGTTTCATGCCTTATTTCTTAATGGTTATTTGCCCTAAAAATCTGTAAGTGTGACAAAATCTTCGTGGGGTGAAAGTTTGCGAAGTGGTAAATAAACAACCCTGAAATATGCAATGAAACTTTCCACGAAAATAAAGTTTTTTTCAAGAAAAAATATTTCCGCAACAGTATACCTTCTACGTGGATGAGTATAAACCAACGCGCTGTTTCCATACAAGCTCCACTAGGTGTGGGCAAACACGCAGTTGCCGCACGAGTTGTGGCGTGCGCTGGAAACAGATTCGTATAAAGTGGGACGTCTGCGCATGCGCGCTGCCGATAGCAGCGCCACCACAGCGGCGTGACGTCAGGGCCAGGTGCTTTTGCATAATCACTTTGAGTGCATTAAACAGTATTTATACAAGAGCCCATGTTGTAAATATATCGTATGTAGTTTTTTACGCATTCCACCGGGTAAAACTTTATATCACCTTTTTTGTTTTTTATCTGAAACTGTTAGGTTCTATAGCTTTCTAGTTTTCTCTAAAGCTGTTTGTGCAGCGACTGGCAGCAGCGGCGGCAGGGAGTGCACATCATGTTAAAATTGTATTAAAAACACGCAGGTTAAGCACGCAGAGATGGAATTTTTCCGTCACCCCGTCGACATCGTCGCCTGGTTATCGCTGCAATAGACTGCTTCGTGTTCCTGTAATCTTCGAGCCCGATCGCATACCTCATCGGCATGCGCCTTTGACGCCATTACGAACAGCGAAGAAAAGACCAGACGGCTGCGATCCCTGGCTGCAGCGGCTGCACGGAGTGCACATCACGCTAGAAATTGTGTTGAAAACAAGTATTTTGGTTCTCTTTGTACTGAAGTAAATTTTGTACTTTTCGCTCCTCGTTGTTGTTGCTGCTTATGCTGCCACATTGTTTTTCACGATGAGCTTTCATGAAACGGCCATAGTGTGTCTATAGTGTGCAACGGGGCGTTGTCCAAAACATAAATGTGTCCTCTTATGCACGGGTTGCAAGTTAAAGTATCACATCGGGGAATGTCGCTGGCATTTCAATGACAGAGTGTATATTGTAGATATAATGGTAACGGACTGGAATTCATTGCCTTATCAGCATTTACTACAGGTGACGCAGAATATTTTTTTGAGTATCCTAAATTTGTTAACATTGAAGAGTTTGTCTGTGTTCTTTTATTTAACAGTATTTATGGTATTTTTGCCATTGTAGTTATGTTCGTGAGTATGTATTTCATTTTGTGTTTCCCTGCTATAATGTTTCGGGGCTGCAGGTTGTTTCTGTAAATAAAGAAATAAAGGGCAGCCTTCCGCCAAGCCTGGCAGTATCGAACGTGCGTTACAGCGATTGCACGAGGAAGCCAACACGAGAAAGAAGTTCATGGCACCCCGTATACAGAAAGAGAGGACCTGCTTGCCAAGAGAAATGATGTAGCCCTTAAGCTAGACGTATCGGTACTGACGGCGGATGAGGTTGACGCAATACATACACTCTCCGCGAAATCAAAGTGGCTGGCATCATTGTAAGCTTTTCGAACCAAGCCAACCGCAATTTGTGGCTGAACAACATAAAAAAAAAGCTTAAAGGGGCGATGCAACAATTTTTGTACTTTGCAAAAATACCACTTAGAACGGATCCCTGACGTTAATGACCTATAAAACACGCGTTCGTTTTTCACCCCACGCAATAGAAGGCCCAGAAAAAAATTAAAGAAAAACGAGCATCGTTCACCCCCTCAACTCGCAGCCAGAACAAGCGGCCACGTGATCTGCAGCCGATTATATGGCGCCAATGTTTATCATAGCCACGCGCTGGGGTTGGCAAAGCACAGGACACGCGCTGAGTTCCAGACATTGTTATGGCTCGGCTACTGTCGTCGTTGCAGCGATTGGACACGGGCCACTACCCGAATGCTTCTCGAGCTAGTAATTATCACGATCCCAAATCGAGTGCCCACGCAATGCTCGGGTCCAATCTATGAACAGCATTCAAATATCGTCATATGGGTGTACTGCGGTCCCCACGTTACGTCATCAAATTTTGCAAAGGAGAGATTGCATGAAAATGATCGCTTTTGTCCTTGAAATTACACCGCACCAAAGGAGTTTCTTGGCCGGTGGCGTTGCGTGCGAGTATCCTTGAGTCCTACTAGTGCCAGTAAGCTCGTGTAAAGTGAAAAACATCCCAATTGAATATCGTTGCACCGCTCCTTTAAATGAGAGGAGGGCTCACCTGCTTAAAAATATGACAAAGCAAAACAACACTGCTCTGGACGAGAAGGGAAGGGGTAAAAGAAGGATATGTTGAGTTCGTTTGTAATGCAGATAGTAAAAATTCTCGTGACACGTAAGGGAGGCGACCGTGCCGTTGTGACAAAGCCTTCAGATGAAAAAAGAATGCGTTAAATGGCAAACAAAAAATGGTCTAATTCTAACAATGCTTGATCATGACGGCGTGCTTCCTTGTGACTTGCGGAAGCTTCTTGGTCACGAGGATGAGTGTTTTTAAAAATGTTTCCACATGAATGCACAATGTGCTAAAAATAAAGTGTTGAGTTTAGAAGTTCTTTTGGCACAGTTTACATTCTCGTTCAATATAATAATGCTAACAGAAACGTGGTATTTAACTGAGGCCGCAGTACTTCAATAGCCATTGTACTCCAGTTACTTTTTAAACCGCGAGTCTCGCCGGGGGGGGGGGAGGGAAGCGTGTGTTCACTACTTAATAAACCAATAAAATGTGAACTTTGCGAAGACTCCTGTCATATCTCCCAGAACTGCGAAGAACTTTCTGTAAAAACAGGCAACACCGTCATAAGGGTTATTTACCGACCTCCAGATGGCCATACCCATGATTTTTTTTAGTTTGGTGAGTGGTATTTACACGTCGTTAATGAAAGTCATTATGATTTCATCTTAGGTGGTGATTTTAATATTGATATGTTGAAAGATAGCGTTTCCAAACGTGAAATGAATTTTTTAATTGAAACAAACGGATGTATCAATGCTATTAAATTTCCTACTAGGGACACGGTGCGGATGGAAACAATGATCGACCTTTTTATTACGAACGTACAACCTCATCACATTAAAGCCAGAACGCTGATATATAAGTGACCAGCTTCCGATATTCACGTGTTTAAACAGAAATCCATACAAGAAAAAATTGAAAATAACGAAACATTTGTTTTTCACAAAATGACAAATGGCAGCCTAAATTCGTTTAAAGCTGAAATTTCTGATATAAAAGTTGAATCCAATACTTAACTCAGAAGATGTGGATCTAGCGCAATATTTCTTTTAACAGAATTTACCACTGCCTACACTCGTCATTTCCCTTATACAACTTTGAAAGTGTTCGGAAAGATCCGCAAGCCAAGGATAACGCATAAATTGCAGCAGAAAATTAAAAAAAAATAAAACAGAACACATTTTATTTTCGAAATTTCTTAACCCCTTAGATGCCACTTTTTTTTTAAAGTAACCTTAAAATACCATATTTTTTATTGAGGATTTATATTCCTCTAGTATCCCAGGTAAAATTCCAAAAGTTTATTACTCAAACATTAGCCGCGGCGAAAAAAAAAAAAATCCGCCAACTAAAACGAGTGTTGCCATCTATGATCAGCACCGCTAACTACTCGGACGAGCCTAGCTCGTCCGTTGAACTGAGGGCTACCAAAAAAACCACTGTCGAGCAGAGCTCGTCCGTGGCACTTTAACCAGTCTTGGGTAAGTTACTTTTGATAGATAGATAGATAGATAGTTTATTTAGTGCCGGTCAACAGCCGTGAGGCCTACAGGACAGTACACTTTGTCATGTTTCGCACAGTGGCGTTAACAATAAAAAGGGTATCACATAGGACAGTGTGGTTGCCGAGGAGCACAATAGAAATCAATCCTGACGCGTCATCAAATCCTAGTTAGTTAAAAATAAAAATGGTTGCCACGGGCACACTAAGATAAAGTCAAGTGAATATGTCATCTTGTAAAAACATTGAATTGTATGTATCTTGTAACCGAGTCATTGGACACTTTGAATGAATATCTGTATAAAATGTGTGAATACATTTACACGCCTTCCCAGATGGGACACGGAAGCACAATGATGACAACAACTCGTCGCAATCAAGTGTGCCATGCACAACTTTTCTCAAAAAGTTCATATCGTGTGCAAGCCTCCTGTCGTGAAGAGACTGGAGGCCTATGTCTGCTAATACCGAGCTATAGCTGTAAAAACGCTGACGACCAATGTGCCTATCGTATACAATACGAATAAATTTCCGCTGTACCTCTTCGATTACATTGCTGTAGCCGAGAGAAACAGAGTTCCATATTACGGATGCGAACTCTAAACGCGGCCGGACAAGTGAACAATATAAGAGAGACACAATGAGGGCTTCTAAATTTTCTAGTCATCCGTGACACTCGCACCAAGACATCGCAGGCCTGTGATTAACTCTCTGTGACACATGTTGATGAAAAAACAGCCTGGAGTCCACTTGAACACCAAGATCCCGTACAAGAGATACACGCTTTATGTGCCCTCCGGAAAGGTTGTAGCTGAACACTATGCTCTCGTGTCTCCTGCTGATTGACATGACTGAAGTCTTCTTGAGATTAAGTTGTAGTCTGTTTTGTTATGCACCACTGCTCAATTGAACATACGTCGTTTTGTAGCAACAGACAATCCTGTACATTCTCTACCCCCTGAACAGCTTCAAGTCATCTGCGTACAATAATGCTTTGGAGTGCAGCACCTCCGACGGCAAGTCGTTGATGAACACTAAAAATAACAACGGCCCAAGGTTAGAGCCCTGGGGCACACCAGATAATGATAAAAACGGCCCGGACAAACAATCTGAGAAACTGACTTGATTCTGCGTTTCCCAGGTAGCTGGAAAACCATGAACAGTAAGTAGGGCATAGCCATATTTTTTAATTTTGACAAAAGTATGTTGTGCGAAACCCTGTCGAAAGCCTTTGATGTATGTCAAAATAAATAGTGTCTACTTGACCACGGTTGGCTACTAAAGGGCCGGTATATCCAAGGAAGACACTCATATTAGTCTCGATCGATCTACCTTTCAGGAAGCCATGCTGTAATGGTGATATTTTTCGTTTAAAATAAAAATAGAGACGTTCATAAATAACCATTTCGAAAAACTTTCGAAAAACCACACAACAGTGACACTGGGCGAAAGTTGTTGACATCGCAGGGGTCGCCAGATTTGAATATTGGTACGACCACAGACATTTTCCATCGAGAAGGAAACTCCGCGCGCCGTAGCGACAAATTGTACACATGAGTTAAAGCGGGAACAAGGTATTCAGCGCATCCCTTGATAATAAAATTTGGAATACCATCACAGCCTGTGGAAAGTTTTGACTTGAGCCTGCGTACAGAAAGTAATACCTCATCTTCTGTTATACTTTCATAAGCCAAACCATCAAAACTTTCTTCGATGTTCAAAAACCGGAGGCGTGCTATCCGACTGCAGAAAAGTGGAACTGAAATGCCGAGCGAACATCCCGGATACTTCTTGCGGTTTGCAACAAAGCTTGCCGTCCGCCTTTAGCACCGATGCTGCTAACATTGTCTTTACTTGTTCGCACGTAACGCCAAAAACGATGCGGTTGTCCTTTGAAGTCATGTTTCTAGACTTGATCCTGGTAAACCTTTCGTCTCGAGCAAGAAGTTTTTTAACTATTGCTCTACAGATTGAGAATCTGTAGTACCAATACTCGCAATTTAGTTTCTTATAGAGATTATGGTAACGTCGCTCTTGCTTATATAATATTTCAAATCTGCAGAAAACCAATTAGGGAATTTTGACCTTTTTGGGCAACTTTTGGGTATAAATTCATTCATAGCATCCTGGACAATCGCGGTCAGCATGTCGGCGCAAGAGTCGACGTTCGTAATGCTGAAGAAGCCAGACCAGTCATGGCTGAGCAGACGACCGTATAACCCCTCGTAATCACCATAAGCATATCTGAACTTCGCCATTGGTTGTGTGTTGTGCACTTGGAATGACGGGAAAAAATGTAGGGAAAACGGTGGGTGAAACTTGTCGACTGGCACAAGCGTGTCGCATGCCTGATCGATATCGAACACAGGAGCATTTGTTATTATCAAATCTAAAATGTTTCCGGACACATTTTTTATCGTATTATGCTGAAAGAGTTGATTGAAATTGATAAACTCAAATAGGCGTTGTGCCTTATCATGAATGCCAGTACAGTCACTCTGGATTAAGTCAGCTGACCAATCGACCTTCGGAAGATTGAAGTCGCCATAAATATGTACCTTGTAGTTAGAAAAGTCAACCTTGCTGTCAAGATCTGTGAAATGTTCTACAAAAACGCGAGTATCCGAATTAGGCGGGAAGTAGTAACAGCCAAGAAGGCAATTCGAGCCATCAGACGCTGGAACCTCAACCCAGACACACTCTTCATACGTTTCAAGGTCTCCCCTTCTGACCGCCCGAAATGAAGATTTACACGCTATGAGGACACCGCCTCCATTTTTAATCTTCTCTGTGTAACTCCGGTCCTTCCTGAAAACGGAATACTGATTTGAGAAGTATGACTGATTGGTGCAGGAGGCATTTAACCAGGTTTCAGTCAAGCAGATTACATCATATTCGGATTCGCAAACATTAGCAAAGAACGCCTCACTTTTCGTTCTGAGGCCCCTCGTGTTTTGGTAATAAGGTTAGTTTTCCGCGACACCTTTACTTTAGAAGTAATTCGTTACAGTTACAGTTACTTTCCGAAAAAAGTAGCGAAGTTACCGTTACAGTTACCGCAACAAAATAGTAACTCGTTACAGTTACAGTTACTTTTAAAAAGTAACGACGTTACTTTTCAGTTACTTTCCTATAACAAAAAAAATTGAGGAAAAACTAGAAAACACCTCTGACCAAGTTTTGTTGCCTTAAATTAAAAAGGGCGCGTTTTGCTTCATATTGTAACTTAGCAGCAGTTGCTTCTCGAAATTTGTGTCTGAACGTTTCCCTTATTTGATGGCAAACGCGTCCCTGCCCTTGCTGAACAGGCGCCCAACTGGCGCGCTTGAAGGAATTGCACGGGGGCAAACGCGGGACACAATACAAATGCCCCATCCTTGGTAGCACTAGCACATTGCTGGCTCGTTTACGGTTGCGCTGGGTTCATAGAGTCGCTGGACATATTTCATTTCGTACCCAGCGAGCCAGAAACAAACCTCGCGCAAGCAGGAGTAAAGTTTGCCTTGACTGTTGATACCACGCCGTAGTGGCGCAAATCAAGATACGAAACATGCGCATTGCGTAGAAGTGGCGCTAATCAAAATACGAAACATGCGCAGTGACCTCCGCGTGTATTGTTGATTCACGGTTGATTCAGACGATTAAAAAGCGTTTGCGCAGAAAAAGGATACCAAGATATTAGGATACTAAGATGTAAGTGTTCAGTCACAAAGTATAAGCGCGTGCGTAAAGATAACTAGATATTTTTTTCATCAAATCTACACGTGGCTAATGGCGGCGAGATGTTTCGGTGGCGCCCTCGTTTGGTTCACTTTCGTGACGTCATTACCTTGTGAAGAACAAGTTCAATGGTGTTTGTAATGAGCATGGTGACAGCCTGAAATCATAGCGCTCTCAAAGTAACACTGCCCACACCAGTCAAATTGAAGTTCTTACATTCCTCTTATTTGCGTCGATTTGATATCCTTTGCTGACGTCATAGTCAGCATTCGGCTAATTGTGGTGGGCCGACCACAGCGACGCTTTCGATCGCTCACGTCGCCAATACTCGGGTCGCGACTTGCAAGAAAAACGTATTGACAGGTTTGTGCAAGACCAACTTGACACTCAAAATGTTGGAAAACACGTTTTGGAAAGTGCGAGAAAGAATAGCTATATTGTTACTCGTTCAATGATATATTATTCATAAAAGAAGCTGAAAAGTAACGACAAATGTTGAAAGTTACCAAAAAAGTACGCTAAGTTACAGTAACGCGTTACCGGTAACGCGTTAACTACTTCTAAGACTACTTTTAACCAGAAAGCGGCCGACAGAGCTAAGCTCGTCCAAGCCACTTAAAGGAGAGACCTGTCTCAGCTGTTAAGCTTTAAAGTAAATCAATATTGATTAAAAAAAATTACGGCAATATACTAAGGCAGTTTAAAATACCAACGTTTTCAGGAGGAATCCAGACAAGCGCACGTTAACTGGTAAAGAATTAAACTCTGTCTTAAATGGCGGTTCAAATCGGCAGCCTGTAGAGCCTTGATCACGAGGATTGGTGTCACTGCCTGGTTGTTCCTTGGCCAACACTTTCCAGTTGACAACTTCGCGAACCTAGTCGGTGACAGTACGACAACAGATGCTTCATGCGAGTACTTGGGAATATAGAAATAACCATTCCATTTTTGTTAGAACCTGTCAAAAATTCAGAGGTGTTTTTTTTTTTTTTCACGGATACTAGAAATAGTAGCAGTTGTGATTGTGGAAATTTGCAAATGCCCGGTCGCAGATTTGGAGCGCGAGGATGCTGGTAGCACAGAGCATTTCTTCGGGAACCTGGATGTCAGCGCACAGCTTTTGCAGCGGCGAGGACCCGAAACGTGGTTTTCAAACCCGACGAGAAGAGAAGCGGTAGCGCGAGGAACGCGAGGAGCACGAGCGGACAGTTCCATCGCTCGGGAGAAGTCGCGTTTCGGCGTCTCGCCGCAGCAGAGCGCCCGTCATGTGACTATCCTCTCATCCGTTGTCTGCCGCTCTACCTATTCAATTTCGGTGGCCGCTCCTCGTGGCAATCTGCCAGGCTTGGCAGTTCAGCGACGGAGTCATAGAGTGCCCGGTCGCAGATTTGGAGCGCGAGGATCTGGTAGCACAGAGCTCTTCTCGGGGAACGTGGACATCAGCGCACAGCTTTTGCAGCGGCGAGGGCCCGAGACATGATTTTCTAACCCGACGACAAAGGAAGCGGTAGCACGATGAACGCGAGGAGCACGAGCGGACATTCATCGCTCGGGAGAAGTGCGTTTCCGCGTCTCGCCGCAGCGGGGCGCGCCCGTCGCGGCTCCCCTCTCATCCGTTGTCTGCCGCTTTACCTTTTTTGACTGCGGCGGCCGCTACTCGAAAAAAAAACTTCGTTTCAGCTTGAGTCCAGACGCAGCCGATGCTACGAGCGCGAGCGTGTGGCCCTGAATAGTGCTTGCATTGCACGAGCGCGCGTGCTTGGCAGGGACGCTGGAAGCCCGGAGCTCGCGCTTGTGGCATCGGCTGCGTCTGGACAAGCTGAAGCGAAGGCGACGATCTGCTAGGCACTGTCGGTATAGACGAGGTTATGTACCAACCAGCCTAAATCGCGTGTGTCGTTCACGTGAAGGTATTTTTGGGGCATGGCTTCCAATTCCTTGGGCTTCATTGAGCATAGGCAGCCTCTAAAATATACCATCTCCTGCCCGATGACTGTTTGGTGGTGGTTGACCGGTGTCCACCGGTATCGGTTGTTCGTCGATTAGACGGAACTATGGTCACTGCCACGACAAGAAGCGAAGAGTGTCTGCGCTGGATGCCTGGCCCTCGGCGCGTGCTCGTTGCCTGTAGTCGTGCTAAGGCTTCTCAGTCTCGCTCAGGCTCGCGACACGCTGGAAGCAGCACGACTGAAAGACTTCCGCCGCCCATATCTTGGATATGTGGGCGCCCTGTTTGTCAAATGCACGTGGCGCGGTGCGTTAAGGTGGCCTGAGATGCGGAGCATCTCTTGCTCGGAGTCTATAGTCCCGCGGCCTTGTAGTCACGCACTCACACTACGCACGCGCAACTCTCCTCCTTCCCTCTCTCCAACAGCTGCGCGTTACTCTCTCCGCTCTCTCTCTCTCTACCGGCTGCGTGCACTGCGCGTGCGTTCGCCTCTACTCACACCGCCGCGCGCACGCGCAACTCTATTCCATCACTGCTAGTCTCCTCTCCCTGTCCAAGAATGTGAAAAAAAAAAAATAAACGGCGAGCGGCGAGCGTTCAAAGTTTCTCTGCCGCGAGCCGCGACGAAGGCTCGCGTAGGGGGTAACGCTAGGGCAGTCGGTGGCGCCATCTCTCGACGTCGGCACGCAACTGACTCTTTCCTCGGAACCAACACGATGCTCCGTCACCCCATGGTTCCCCTCGGGAAGATGGTATAATTTTTTCTACGCACGCGCTCACATGTGATCGTGTAGTCTCATCTTTATTTCGGGCTCTCGTCCTTGTTCTTGAGAGGGAAGGGGGGTGATTGAGAGGATTATCGTGGCATTGTCCAATCGAGCAAAACAAACATTATGGTAGTTGTGACATGCTATTAAATGTCCGATTTACTTCGCGGGTAGACAAAACTAGCTGGGCAATTTCAATAATTCACCGTGTGAAACACGATTAGTTCAAGATCAAGCGGTGAACTCAAGCACTGCCAGTTAGCCGAGCTTGGTGCGCAAACGACTTGACAGGCGGACTGCTCCGTTGCATCTCTTTGTACCGGCCATTGAGGCGTTCCTAGCGAGCGAGCACGTTCTTACCTGAGGCGCTGTCCGCACTTCTAGAAAAAGGAAGGTACTTACTATATTCATATAATGCCTGCGCGTCTACTTACCTGTAATACATCTCGAGCATTATCTGCGATCTGCGAAAATTATCTCGATTGAATGATGAGGCGGAACATTCGTTTAGACTCAACGTAAGGTGCGCTGTGGCATTGCGCAGTGCGAAGCGTCAATACTTGCTTTGCGTATTGCCACAGCGCAGTCTTAATTTTAGGTCTAAGCAGTTGTTACGCTCATAATTTTGCTATGATTTCGTAGATCGTGAGATTGGCCTTTACGTATTTTGCGGGCAAGTATGACGCAGTCATTTAAAGACAATGGATTACAGGCTAAGAGAAAACGGAAGTCCTCCACCCCTTTGAACTTTAAGAGTGCAGAAGGAGGAGGCGACCCTCCTCTCCCGTGCTCGATCCGCTAAAGTGGAGGGAACTGGCAGGAGCTTCCACTCTACTTTTACCTGTCGCCGACCAGAACCATAGTTCTGTAACTGCTTGCATCCATATGTTACTAACCCTTAGTCACTTCAATTAGAAACGGGAGTTTAGGTCACAGTTACTAACCAATGTAGCCAGTAACATTTCTTTTTCTACCTCGCTGCCACTTGGCTAAAAAAGGTAATGGATCCTAGCTACTGCCCATCTCAAAGGCTGCTAAACAAAATTGCTCTCTTGTGGCTGCATCTCTACCATAATATTGCACACAGGCACACCGTACGCGTCCTCAATTGGCTGGAACACACTACATATAGGAATTACATACGCAAGTGCAGCACAAGAAAACATTGACATGAACGCGCGCTACATCGGTTACTGACTTCGTCAGCTCCTCCAGCGCTAATCATAATCATCAAATTACGCACTTTGTCAATTCGTCTCTACGTGTTTTAGGTGTCATAGCGCGTATATCCTGTACTAACTTTAGGAACCCACTTTGTTCTCTCGTGTTATTTAGTTTCCTCGTACTAAGCCGTCTTGAGTGTGCTCTGTTTTGAGTAACTTCACGAGGGTGGAGAATTGGGCGAGTTGGTGATTTAGTAATGGTTAAAAAGCGCAACAGGACAACAGGGGCAAGCTGCTTTTTGTGTCTTCCTTTGTGTTCGTTTTCCTGTTGCACTTTTTAACCATTTTATGGAACTCCATTGGAGTGACCAAATTGTCTAGTAATAAACTTATAACAAATAAAAATAAAAATTTATAAGGGTATTTTACGATTGTTATTTAGAACCTCAGTGTAGTTTATGACTATATTAAAATTTGTAATATAACTGGCTTAACATCTTTGTTTACGAGATAGAAGATTCGAGATTTTATGTTCTTGTACAATGTTGTAAATGGTTGTCAAGACTCGCAGGTGCTACTTGAACTGTATATGTTTCAGAGTTCCTCCGAGGTAAAGCCGTGTTCACTCCTTGTTTTATAGTTTTCCGTTGTACAAAACTGATCCCATGATGGTTTGCAACTGTTGTTTTAACAAATTTAATCTAGCTCAGGTTATCTTGATATTGACATTTTTGGACCCGAAGGAAATTTTTCGAGGATAAAATGATGACACTTTAGGACCCAAGTAAAATTTCAGAGGTACATTGATGTTTTCTTTTTTCCTGAAATGGATGAATAACTGGACAAGTTGGTAAGAGTTCATGTCATAAAAACAGCGCGACTTGGACAAGGACGAAGCGACGAAGAGAACACAAGACAAGCGCTGACCTGACAACCGGTTTTCTATTAGAACATGATGAATAAAGAAAAGAAATCATTGAGTCTCAGCATTAAGATGTTTAGGTAGGTTGATGATTTTTTGGTTTTTGTTGAAGACCCCGATTTCGAAAAAAACACTTGATTACATATTTAAAAAAATTCCATAAGCTTGGTCAAGGCCTTCGGTTTACTTGTAGAAACCCCCAAAAAGGGTCAAAAACAGTTTTTTTAGATCTCCTTGTTGAATTTAAGGAATACAAAAATTGCTGGTTGTACCATGCTAGAACATCAAATATTTTGCTTAACTACCAGTCAGCACATTCGAAAACTCGCAAAAATGAGGCATAGTAGTTTCCTGTTTTGAAGTCCGCTTTAACAGAATCACGTGTTCACAAAATAGACATTTGCTTCACTTCCCAGATTCAAAGGATTAGGGATTCGGGATACCCAGACTGGATTATCTCATCAGCATGCAATAGTTTATTAAAAATCGTTAAGATTAGTTTCAATTTCACTTTTAAAGAATCAGCTAAAAAATAAGTTCCGGTTATTTCTTATCTTTACAGCATTTCACACGATCTTAAGAAGTTGCATCCAAGTATCAGGTGAATGTTGTTTTTCCACCAAAACAAACTGAGCAGATTATGTTCCGCTGTAAAGCGTACGCAGGGAGGGAAACGCAAGATCAGAACATAACACATGCAAGGCAAAACATGAAAAAAGTACATGTCGTTTCCCTCAGTTTCTGCTAGCATAGGTTTGGAAAATTGACGGTTTTTGCAGGCATCTACGCGATATTAATATTTATGACATCGAAGAGCCACTCAGTAATTATCTTTTTTAAAGATGAAACGCACTGATTCTTGATGCGCAAACTGAACGGAGAAGAAAGGAAACAAAAATTGTGTAATTGCACATTCTTTATTAAGGATCAGGCGATGAGCGTTCTTAAAAGAAGACGTCAGTGTCAACCTTTCAAAGTGGCACTGCCTTGACATGCACTCCATTCTTAATCCGTAACACGAGAGGATTCATATCGAGATTTGGTGGATCCTTGAGAGAGAAAATAAAAGAAAATGTCATCAGTACTATACCCACTTTTATGCAAAACGTGACATCATTTTTATAAGACCTTCATTCTCTCATTGATAAAAACGAGCGCGTTCGCTCAACTGGACGTATAGTAGGTGAAAAATACTCGTAGAATTAGCGGACAACAAGGATCTATAGTTGAGTATTCAGACATGTATTTTAAGTGTTGTTGGTTTCACAATATCTGCAGTTTACTTGCGTACTTTTGTTTTTTTAGAACTGCCTGCTTTTGTTTTTATCTGCACTCGTTGAACTTTTTAGAACGCGGAGATGCCAGCGCCTGGCGTTTGGCTTTGGCATTCGAATGCGTTCGACGAGTGCAGAGGAGACAAAAGGCAGCTAGCTTTAGGTCTACCCACTAATCGTACCAATCAGAGCTCGGTGTTCGGACATCCCCGCGCGGTCTCGTCTCCTCCTCTCCCTCATTTTCTCGGCGCATAATGTCTTATTAAAAAAAATATCGTGCTAACGCTATGTCGTGAACTTGTCGCACTTTTTTGTGAGATGTGGCCCTGTGTAGTCTATGCCCAGCGCCCCACTTTTATTAGAGCACAGCGAATTTGAATAAATCTTTGACAACATATCCTCCACGTGTTCCGAAAGGTTTCACTGGACACGACATAAACTTGTTCTCCTCACATCGAGCCAATTATTGGCTGTAAATGGGTATCAAATTAATTCGGTCGATGAGTAAGTTCGTTTACAATAAGTATTTTAAAAAATGAAATACGTTTACAATTCTCTGTAATGTCGAATTAGAGCGCAGCTCTTGAGGAGGAGGACGGAAGGGCACGGAGGGGAACTTAGCGGGAATTTGTGGATCAATTTCCCGGTTAATTCCCCGGCTAACTTAAGCGGAAAAATTTTCCCGCTAAATTTGGCGGAAAAATTTTCTCCGCTAAGTATAGCGGAAATATTTCCACGCTAAATTTTAGCGGAAAAAATTCTCGCTAAATTTCACGGAAAAATTTAAACGCTAAATTTTGGCGGAATATTTTCCCGGTAAATTTGGCGGGAAACTTTCCCGCTAAATGTAGCGAGAAAAAATATGCCGAGAATTTTTCCCGCTAAATTTAGCGGAAAAAATTGCCCGCCAAATTTGACAGAAAAAGTTTTCTGCTAAATTTAGCTAAAACAATTTCCCCGCTAAATTTAACGGGAAAATTTTGAGCTAAAATTTAGGCGCCGTGTTACGTCAGGAGGGGACGTCACACGTGACGTCCCTCGTGACACCTCGTGACGTCTCACGTGACGTCACGTGTGACGTCAATAATGGGAAACATCCCATAATGCAACACGCGTTTACGCTGACGTCGACGGCGACGGCGACGCCGCTCATGCCGGAAACGGGCGCCTAGGAGCTGCGCTCTAAAAAAACGCTCGTGGAACGTTATCGTTCACGAGGCGGGCGTCTGAGAGCTGGACAGTGGGATTCAGTGCACTGGGCTGTGTTATTTCAAGTGTAATCAATCCTTAAACTGAATTTTATACTTAACCTACGCCACAAAAGGCCTGTGTGCCTCTTTAACAATCACGCTTCAGTTGAAGTTCGCGGGGCAACTACGCGCGCTTTTCTAAATGCGTGCAGTTCGATTAAGTCTCCTTATAAATAACATCCCCGCCAATTAAAATAAAGTTGCCAAGCAATTTCTAACTCGCCAAAGCTAAAAACCATGAGCAAATATGGCCATATACAGGACAAACGCTGATTCTATATTTAAAAAAAGTGAGAAAAGGAAAAACGAGAACTTCGAATTTCTTAGCACCCGAAAAATTACTGCTCAAGTTTGTACAGTCGCAGCGGAAGCCCGAAAAAGCTCATTTCTGAATATTTTACTGCGTAGTGATTTCAACGTATCGCATCAACTTCCGCCTCGCAGCTTTTATGAACGTTGAGAGCTGTATGCCCAAACGCAAGTCGGAGTGCGTACACTAGTGACATACGTTCTCGGTTGTAGAGGAGACATAATTGCTGATAACTGCATAGTTTGTTTTTTCTATCGCATTTTAAATATTTATTACGTAATCTAAAGAATGAAAGACGTTTACAACACCCTGTAACGCCGAATTAGAGCGCAGCTCTTGAGGAGAAGGAGGAAAGGTACTGAGGGGAGGATATACCTCTCCTCCCTCCTCCTCCATCCTCCTCAGCTCCCCTCCTCTTTCTCCCTCTACTCCTCCCCCTCCTCTCCCCCTCCCCCTCCTCTCTCCTCCCCTCCTCTCTCCTCCCTCGTCCTCCCTTCTCCTCGTCCTCCTCCCTCTCCCTCCTCCTCCTCCCGCGCGGTGCATTATGGGACATTTCCCATAATGCACAGCGCGGTTACGGCGACGGCGACGTCGACGCCGCTCAAGCCGGAAACGGGCGCCTAAGAGCTGCGCTTTAAAAAGACTTGTCCCGCGTTTTGCCACTATAGAAACATAGACTCTCTAAGAACGTGGATGAACGAAAGTTGAACACCCAAACTTTAGCTACAAGGTATGATCAACGACGAAGGCTCTAGATTGAAGGAACACACTTGAAGGACCAATAATACGATAGTCTCAAGACTTTCGGGGGTTTCTAGTTTTGCCCACCCTACTACTTTAGCTTTATTCAATGAAAGTGCGTTGGGATGATTGCTTGAGGTGGGAGCGTACCTTTTCGGTGTTTTCCGTGGGTACAAGGCGGTACTTTCTGAGGATGTGAGCGAAGGTGAAGCGTATTTCCATTTGCGCGAAGCGCATCCCAATGCAGTTGCGGGGTCCCGCACCGAATGGCTGCCAGGCCAAGGGATTGAATTTTTGTTCGTTCTCGGGAAGGAACCTGAGAGAGACAGGAATTGAAATAAACCTTTCGTCGGTTTTGTAAATCGTGCCTGCCTGTCTGATCTTCTATAATTAGTAGAAGGATCGATATTCGTCGGGACTTTGCCCCTACTCTTGAATCTACCCCGTGTCCCAAATAGCGGCCAGGCTCTTTAAATCGACCGCGAAAAACATTTTCTTAACCTATCACGTTACGAGTTTTTACAGCGTTGGTTACAGGTGGTGCATTTTTTTCTATAAAATTCGCAAAAACAATAACTTACCTGAAGAAAAAGTTAAAAAAAAGAAAAAAAAGGCTGAACTCTTATGGAAACGCAGCGAAGCCACCAGTCTTCAAACCATAGGGCGCCCTATGATGTGAAGACCAATCACTTCGCTGCGTTTCCAGTTTTTTTTTTTGCAGGTGAGTTTGAAGCACAAGTCAACAATTTAAATACAGATTTCTTGGATCGGTGAATTTCGAAGCCTACTCTTCATAGGGAGGCTGGGCTACTGACGACCAGGTTTAAATAGTGTTAAGATAGAACACATGTTTAAAGTGGTACAATTGAAACAAGTTTAATTAATCAAGATCCTGTGCGCACATTCTGCGCTTGTCGCGTGCATTCCTTCTGCCGGACGCTGACCTGAGTCAGTCACGGCGCTCTCCTGGCACTCCGAGATGGAACATTTATTTCCCGTTTTGCCTGTAACGATCACTGTTCGAAACGAACAGTGACTTTTAGAGGCAGTGGCACCGGAAGCTCTTGAGCTCGATCTGCTTTTCGCAGCCATAGGAGACTTTACTTTCAAAGAAATATATTTTCTGCGTCTACTGTTCTTGCTTAAACAGCTGTGGTTGCGAAGTGTCGGACCGCATACACTGCCACAAGTCACAGGACTGAATTTTACGCACAACGGAACAGACTCCCATTCCTTTGCTTTCATGTCCCTGGACGCTTTGACGTCAGCTTTGGGAAGGTGGATTAGTTTCACGTTCGGCAGTTTAGTGTACAGTGGGGCAACCATCTCTGACGCCGACTTCATCACCGACTTGGTGGGCCGTCGGAGGTTGTAGAAGTTAGCCTGGTGCTTGACACGACCCCCGATTCTATCGGAGGCACTCTTGCCATGTCCAGTTGTGGAAGAAATACACTTCGCTGACGTCTACTTGTTGCTCTGCAGCTCGTGTAGTTGGTACGTGTTCTTAAAGTGGCCTGCTGCACCATCACTGACGTAGGTCACATGAGCATACACAAATTGGTTCACGATTCTCCAAACCGCTGTCCTATAAATTATGTTACAAACAATTTCATTCAGTCGCAATTCTTTTTTTAAGTATCTTTATTTTTTTTTCGCGTTGTACGGTCTTTTACGACGGCGGATCGATTCACTCTCACAGGTGGCGCAGGTTCAGGTTCTGCCGCGCCCTACCTCCTGTATCATGTTACCGCCAAGGTTGTAGGCTGATCTGTTTGCAAAGTCGCTCCGGTTGCTTCCTTTACGTCGCGTAGACGGAGACACTATACGCCGGCTGTTGAAACAGGTACCGCGAAGCATGTTACAGGGTGGCGCACCTCGATCGCTTAGGCCCATGGGCATTTTTGGGTCGGTTGTACGAAAATGTATTAGGAATTTTCCCTTCGAAACTACCGTCCACCTCTGTGCTGTCGTTTTGTCTTTTCCTGACCACCACGTAGCATTTTTACGCTTTTTAATAATAATGAAATTGTAAAAAATGGGTATGTGCAAGTCCCATTTATGGCAACAGCCTTAGCGTCAATTTGGCCATATTTCTCGCTTTATAACTCAAAAGCCAAACAAATATTGCATTATATTTTTGCAGACTGTTAGTACATATTGTAAACGTTAATATCAGAGACTTTAAAAAATGTTAAAGGTGGCCTTTCTTTTAAAACGATTTTCAAAATTATGCATATTTAGTTAAATACCCCTGTGTGAGCAATTCTTGTAAATTTATTCCGTCAACCAGGACAACAATATTTCATGCTAAGATGTACTATATACAGGACAACACACTGGATAGGTTTGAAGACCTTAGCTTGTATAGATACAGAGAAAGAAAAAACTTTAATTCAGAGCGTTTTTACGCAGTGTGCCGTATTTGCGATTTGTTTTCTCAAAATAACGACCCTAATACTTGGTGATTAATACTTTTCCTCAATCCTTCCTGCGCCTAATTTGTCAGTAAATATTTCTAGACCCGTAGCCAGAACAGCTTTTGGGGGAAGCCGCCCGAAATGTCAACATCGCGGCACGTGACTGAGAGGGTGCTTACAATTTTGATTTTCGCAAAGACAAATATTTTTTTTGTCGAAAACAAGGATGGTTTTTTTTTTCTGGGCATGGAGCCAGCAAAATATTTTTTCTCATCAAAATTAAAAATGGTCACCGGACATGGTTGTTCGATATTATCTGAAAACGCCCTACTGTCGCTTTGGTTTCTGTAGGAGCAACTGACGCACATGTCTGGACTAGCCTTTAGGTGAAACTTAGAGAGACTTTTCTTGAAGAAGCGTCGTAATGCTTTGTCTTTTCCGGCCATTTGGCTCTAACCAGGTGTTACTCATATTGCCGCGAATGAAAATGAATAGAAACATGTAAAGCTAAAAATACAAGTTTTATCGGCGAACGTGTGCCGGAAAAAAAAAATAAGGAACGAGCGTCGAGGAAGCAGCGGCGAGCGTCGCCGTGTCGGCAGGACAGCTGGCTAGCGCGAGAGTCCGAGTGTGTCTGACATGGCAGGGCCACGCTAGCCTCCTTATCTATTATACCCTCGGTATCTTGAACATTCGGCCTAGAATGTTCGAGCGTCGAGCTAGGGCACGCTGACTCGGCAAGACCATTTTGGACTCCTTATTTTGTACACTAGGTATCTCTAACACTCGAGCGTCGCACATTTGGAGTAAGACTAAAAGCGAAGCTTGCAGAAGTATGGAGTAACGTTCCTTCTTGGCTATGCGCGCGGTAATATCTAGAATGAACTTATCAACCGTGGGGAATGAGTCGTATTTTGTGGGGCGAAGAAACATGTTGTTCTTACCTGTCCGGGTCGAAAACGTGGGGATTCTCCCAGTTATCCGGGTCATTGTGAATGTATTCGACGGCGCTCATGACTGCCGTGCCTGCCGGGATCTTCAGTTTTCCGTACTGCTTGTTCACTACTGCTTCTCGGGTCACAAACCTGTAATGCAGCGTGCTTTTTTACTGCGCTTGTTATCTAAGGTATAATTTAGAATGGATTAAACATGGTATTAATGATGGCATACCAGTGCGATAGCTATCTTTAGAACGTCGACACACGTTTTTTTTTTTTCCGAGCGAGTCCTTGCGCGGGAATACGTAATCCGATATGAATATCGTTGTGAAAAGTGTCGTGTTTAGTCCAACGTCATGTCGCACTTACACATATGATCAATTGAACGTCAGACTGACCACAGTATGCGACAAAATAAAGTTGGTTTGAGTGGGACTCGCTAGTAACTCGCATGTTAATATTATGATCACGTGACTACCGGGAGTGGTGTGTGGAACATAAATTGGTGGGACACAGCCCGAGAAACGAATCTCACCGTTGCGTTTTACGCCATTAGAGTTGAAGATTACAAGGTCTTCGACTATAATATAATGTACTGAAATCAACTAAAAATCATGTCCTTCTAGTACAGAACACGCAGCACGAAATGTACCGAATAATCGTTTCGAGTTCATAGATTACAGTTTTAGAATTCAGGGCATCTTGCCAGGATTTTGACTTGTCTCTTTCCACCTGCAGCCAGGGCAGTATCCTGCCCATGAATGCAAGACAAAGCAAGGCAAAGTAATGCTAATCATATGTGCCTATATACTGTTTTATAACCACTTGCTCAGCATGCATGGCCTTCTTTTTTTTTATCCCGTGGGCAAAATGTATTTATATATACTTACCCGAATATTGGAGGGTACATCCGCATTGTTTCACACACCACGCAGTGTAGGTAAGGCAACTTCTGAATGGTATTATAGGTAATTTCTTCCTATAAAGAATAAGCAAGGTGCATCTAAGATGTCAAATCAGTTAAAGAAGTTGTGTTTCAATTTAGCTTTTTAGACTTTGTTAACTTATAGGTTGATTATGACAATGATGTCTAGCTAGCCACCTTTATATTATAATAACATTTTGTATAGTTTGACTTCATGATCGCTGTACATTTATTGACAGAAAGTATGCCAGTGTTGGATCTTTGTTATTTCACGGCCTCTTTTGATTATTTATTGACTGCTATTTCTGATTACTTGTTTTACTGTGCGCGATCTATGGAAAGTTCTCTGGTTCTGCTGCGGAATGTACGGGGGCCGAGAGCTCACTAAGCCCTCTAGCACGATTTTTTTTTCGGTACTTATCATCACCTGTAATAGAAACAAACTATTATTATTATTAAATTATTAGGGTATTTTGTCTCGACGTTAATTACTTAAGTAACATGAGTTGAAATGCGTTATCTATTCAATGAAGGAACCTACCCTGTGCAAAACGAATGGAGCATTCTCAAAAATTTATTTTATTGCTCCTCAAACACGCAGGGGGAAATGTTCTTTTTTTTTCCCGTCTTTGTCCTTGCTGAGTTTTATACGTGTACGGCAGTAATTGGTTCCTCCAGAAGGTTCAGCTAAGCATTAGACGCATGGGAATGTTTTTAGGCAGGAGACTAACAATCTAACCTAGAAGACTGACAGTACTAATATTTTTTATACTAAAAAAGTTGAACTGGCAAGAATGTATCGAGATTGTGAGATACAAAGCTTAGTGACATGACGTGTGCTTAGCAGTATTCCTATACAAGATGCTCTTGTCACTTCCGGCCACCATGATAGGGGAGAGAAATACTTTCGGTTCTCCTATGTTTACCTTGTGTATGGGTGGCTGTGCGATGACTCTTGGTTCCCTAGCAAGGAATTGCGTGAGGGCTACGCTCTACACTTCGTTTCACCTTGAGTCCGGACGCAGCTGACGCCACGAGCTGATGGGACCAATCAGAGAGCGTCGAAAGAGCACAGTCATGCTGTTTGTCGTGTTCCTGTGCGGGTTCTATGATCGCTAAAGCAATCATAAACAAAAAAGGCATAGCGACTTGCGTACTTGACACTGCTTGAATGGTCTCAGTACGTTGTAGCTTCGGCTGCGTCTGGACTTAAGCTAAAACTAGCTATAGAATCGCCGACCTTTTAAGTTGCCGGTGCGTACCGGCGCGAACAAAATGTCACCAATGAAATTATTTAGATGACTTCGAAACGAGGGACGCCACCCACGCCTCCGGGCCTATGTGATCGCAGGATGATGGCATTGGCAGACGGCCTACTTTGATGTGCCGCCGACAGATGGCGCAACACGACAAACTCGAAAATGCGGCGCCTCGTCCGACCATCGCCGTACAAGAGTGGGCCATTGCTACAGATCCAACTGCTATGTACTCGGTACCCTTAAAAAATAAACAAACAAGCAAACCCCTTGAATATTAAAGGAAGCAAGTCAAAACACTAGAAAATTGTGCATTAAAAAGACTACCGTCGCACTAAGAGAAGTGTAAGAAAATTAAAAAAGCATAATAAAAACCAAGACCCGGCTCGGCAAACACTACGGGGAAGCTCTGTGCTTATCTTCAGCGCCGGGGGAGGAGGTACCCATCGTCAATACCTTGCCGTTCACGAAGTAATTGAACGCGTTTATTGATTTGTAGGTTCTAAGTCGTCCTCAGGCATATGGACCAGGCTAGTCGAATAGGTAGTGTTGAAGACGCGCCCACGATGCCGTCGGCAGATTTGTCATTTTTTTAGGAGCAAAGGCTCTTTCTTTTCACCCAAGGGAAAATGAAGGTTTGTCGATCTCGTATAAGTTAAAGGGGGGGGTGCAAGGATTTCTGGACTTCGGTCAAACATTTGTGAAAGTTGCCCTCTGGCGCTTCTAAAGTAAAGAACAGAAAACCGATTTCGCCAGCGTGTCCTAATTGTTGTGTAAAAAAATGTAAATGTCGTCATTTCTGGCATTCCTCAACTCACTCCCAGTCTTCATGGTCACACTTGGTCCCCCTCCGAGTGTAGTAACTCGGGGTGCTGTTTGGGTTCCCGTGTGCTCTCTCGGAGGACGCTTCCTCTCCCTCTCTGCTGACATTAGCGGGCGTTATGCTGCAGCTAAGAGCCGAGCGAGGTCGCGTAAGCTATTCGCCGGAGTTCCTTCGGCTGCCACTCGCGACTGCAGGTAGGGAAAAAGCTTGACTTCTGCTTTGCGATTATGCAGCGGAAACGCGACATTTTTTAATCAAGGAGATGTTTTCTCTATCCTCCGGAACACGATAAAGAACGTAAAAATGACGAGATGCACATTCTTTTAATCTTAAAATCGTTGCACCCCCCCCCTCCTTTAATTTCAGGAGGTACCGCAGTTAGTCCACAGATGTGAGACTGTTAAAGTACGCGCCACTCACTAAAAATCCTCAAATAAAAAATAAAATAAAGAAGCACTAGCCAACCGGATGTAACATACTCAACCCGTATATTTGGCTGTGATTTGTTTTATAGAGGAGCTGTTAAAGGGTAACTGCAAAGAAAAAAGTGTATTTTTAAACAGCCTAATTAGGACAAGCATGTCACAAAACAATTTTTCCGCCAAAAACAAAATTTTTTACAGCAATATTTATTGCGCAGGACTGATTTTAGTTTGCGGCTATTTCACCCGTTTTGAATCGCGCGCCACAAAGTTCCTATTACACGTCACAGAGTCGCTGCTATACGTCACGGAGTGACGTATACCAGCCACTCCGCGGGCGTCGAAAGAGCGGGAGTTTCAAATGCGGAGAGGTTGGGACTCCGACTAAATTACGTTCTGTGGCGTAAATATTGCTAGAAAAATTTGTTTTTTTCGCGGAAGATTTGTTTTTGTGACATGCTTGTCCCAATTAGGCTGCTTACAAAAACTCTTTTTTTCTCTGCAGTTACCTCTTTAGGCTACGTTCCCAGGATCGTGTCCGTGTATGTCGACACAAACTTACCTGGACAGCTACCGCCATCTATAAGCGACGGCGGCAAGCACACAACCAGTATGGTTTCCGCCGTCGCTCGTAGATGGCGGCAACTTTTCCAGCTATAATAGAAGAATGGATAGTTGGGCGCGTTGGAGGGAATTCATCGTAGGAAACAGCGCGAAAAACAGACGACGACGAAGAAGAAGCACACAGTGGATCGAGTACAGCTCCGCTGGTCTTCCTTCTTCACGAGAGGGGAAAGGCTGAACGTTTTTTGCTTACCTCCGTACACCCCGCATAAAATTAACGACTGGAATGGTGGTCAAATGTTAATATAATCAGCAATTTATTTAAATAAAGGAACAGTTACCATATTCGTTACACACTGGCTGTGGAAAGTCATTAGACTGAAAGGTTCTTTAAATATTTCAAGTTATTCAAGTACATTCAAAGGAACTTCAGAAAATGCAGCAAGAAACATTGACAAGGAAAGCGGGCATTTTATAAGAGGGCATGTCCTGCGCCTGGCAGCAATAAGAACTGCTATTTCTAGGCTTAGCAGGAGTTTTGATTGAAAGATTCTATCTACCCAGGTATACTGCACATTTATTTACAGCTTAGAATGCAAAATAAAGTTAATTTTCGGGTTACGTGTAATTACAAAAAGACTTTCAATTCAATTTCTTTCTAAAATTTAAATTATATCCAAGGTGGCAATAACACAGTGTGCGAGGTAGCCAAGCGCACTAGAGAAAATTAAAAAAAAGAAGAAAAGGTCACATTTGGTGGCCTTACGGCAAAGTGCCCATCTAAGTTTTATATTTCAACGGCTTCAAAACGCAATTTAGATACCCTCTATTTGGCGGAGGCTAGCTGCGTTGAATGCACCGTAAAACTAGGATTTCTGACACACGTTAACTATTCCTACGAGTTTTAACGTATTATTGTGCTGTCTCCTCGCTGCGACGTACTGCATGGTCTATTTTTATGTTTGGAACGTGAACCCCGGTAATACAGGTATTTACAAAAAAAAAAAACAAACATGATTGAACGAACAATAAAGTAGGGTACCAAGGCAAGGTTCTTACGTCAGGTCCCAGGACAGACAAGAGTTCCTGTCGCACCTTCTCCTGAACCTCGGGGTAGTTCACCAACATGTGAGTGATGAGTGCCAGTGAGTTGCTAGTTGTCTCGAACCTTGGAGCAAAAACAAAAGGTCGAAGAAGGGCCCATTGTCCCGGTTGTAGATATAATCACGCGCTAGTTTCACTAAAACTTAGGCCGATACATTTACTTCACACTAACATGCGCTGGCGCAGACTGGTGATTTGAATGGTAGGCTGCTCAATTGGACCCTTTTCAAAACCCCATCGAACAGAATTGGCGACCGCCATATTATGGACGCGACGTATGAGATTTGGATCTGAATACTCGCCGAGCGCCGAGTTTTTGATACTACTTGAGCCAATTTCACGCCGAACGCTTACGCTGCTCTCGTGTTCAAAAATGACCAGCGCACGCGCCCAAAACAATGGGAGCCTCGAACACCTGCACCTTCCTTTTCTAAATTCATTATTGGTTGTAGCTGTACGTGCATTGCCAACATTATCAGTCCACTACGCACTACATCAAACGTTATCGGTATATCGATATTTACCGAATACACGGACCCTATATAGCATATTGATCTGCTGCTTGGAGCCTAAAGACTGGCCCACACACTTGCGTTCGGTTGCAGCCGAGTGCAGCCATGTGCTCTCTGTGATCCCTTACGATGAGTAGAGGGTGTTCAACTATTCGGTCGGGGTCACGGGATTTTATGGGCCGCGTTTTCAGTATCAGCTGCGAGGAGGCGCTGGAAACGTTGGTCGCCTGCAGACGTCTTCGCCTTTCGGTCTGCTTTCCTTCTCGCCACGCGACAACGCAGCGCATGCGCACTTGCATTCAATCTCCGCCTGGAGGCATCCGCCATTAAATTGCAAACGCTCCCCGTGGTTTCAGATGAAACCTCTCTACAGTCTAGGCTCTCTAACGACCAGAGATAATGTAGTAAGGTTGCAGGCGAGCTGGTGAAGGTTAACCATGTAGAATAAACCTTGAGACTGAGGCAGACAGGGGCACGACGTGAGAACCACCTGGCGCCATCTAACGGTTTACGCTAAAACACTTACGTTTTGCGTATGGTTTTTATTTTATTTCTTCAAATACTTGTTTATTATGCGTTTGTAAAAAACAAACAATGAAAGACGTTTACAACTTTTTTTAATGTCGAATTAGAGCGCAGCTCTTGAGGAGGAGGAGGAAAGGTACGGAGGAGAGGGTATTCCCTCCTCCTCTTTGCTCCCTCCCATTTAACGAGAAATTTTCGCTAAATTTAGCGATAAATTTACTAACAGTTTCCCGCTAAATTTAGCGGGAGATTTACCCACATTTCCCCCGCTAAATCTAGCGGGGAAATATTCTCACTAAATTTAGCGGGAAATTTAGCGAAAAATTTCCTGCTAAATTTTCGTCGCACGTGACGTCACGTGTGACGTCATTATGGGAAAGTCCCATAATGCAACGCGCGGTTACGCCGCCGACGACGCCGCTCAACCCGGAAATGGGCGCCTAAGAGCTGCGTTCTAAAAATGAAAGACGTTTACAAATCTCTGTAATTCGAAACTATAGCCGTTGACAGGTCAAGAACGAAGTGGAAGCTCCTCCCACCCCTTTCCAGTTCAGCGGAGTGAACGGTGGAGAGGATGTCGCCTCCTCTCCAGCGCTCGGTCTACTAAAGTAGAAACAGGTGGGAGGAGCTTCCACTTCGTTCTTGACCTGTCACCGACTATAGAGCGCAGCTCTGGAGGAGGAGGAGGCAGGGTGCGGAGGGGAGGGTATGCCCCTCTTCCTCTTCGTACTCTCCTCTCCCCTGCTCCTCTCCTTCTCCTTATCTTCCCCCACCTCCCTCCTCTCCCTCCTTTCCTTCTGCCGCTGAATTTGTTCATTGGTGACGTGACATGAAGGCGTGGCGTCATTTTCCCCGTTAAATGTAGCAGAAAAACTGAATCGGTGTTGAGGTCACGTGAAGTCAATTTTCCCGATAAATTTAGCGGGGATGCTTAGCCCGCCAAAGTTAGCGAAGAAATTTTTCCGTTAAGTTTAGAGGAAAAAAGGTTTCCGCAAAATTTAGTGGCGCAATTTCCCCCGCCAAGTTTAGCGAAAAGATTTCCCGCTAAATTTAGCGGAAACATTTCCCCGATAAATAGAGCGGGAAAATTTCCCCGTTAAGTTTGACGGAAAGATTTCCCCGATAAATTTAGTGGAAAATATTTTCCTAATAAATTTAGCGGAAAAATGTTCCCTCTAAATTTAGAGTGAAAATTTTCCAGCTAGCTTTCAGGGAAAACGTCACATATAATGCAAGGCCAGTTACGCCGACGCCGCTCAACCCGGAAACACACACCTAAGAGCTGTACTCTAAAAAAAAAAAACATATTTTGACAGTGCCAGAACTTATAAGCAACCATTTTTTGCAGACTGTACGTATATCTGATCTCGCAAGTACCGCAAAGTCGTCTGTCTAGTTATAGGCGGATTCAAGGCTGCTTTATATATAGCACCCGCGTACCCGTGCGTTCTCTGCATTCTTAGTACTGTCTCTCCTCGGAAGTGACTACGCGGGAGAGGAGGGTACTCAGTCATACTTAAACCTAGGTGTGTAAGTCAGCCTTGATTTTGGGTACATACTCGTTCATTATTATGTTTGTCTACGCAAAATATCGCCCTAAAAAGCATCTGTTTTCTTGTTTTTTTGTTAAGGTGAAACGTTTTTTGGTCAGGTGTTCGGCATTTCGTGAGGCCCAGATAAAAGTGTGGCCGCGAAGCTCGACACTGATTGGTTGACGGGTGGGAGAGGAGAGTG
>JAZHYW010039457.1:0-12757 GCA_037355805.1 Ixodes ricinus | reverse complement strand
AAAAAGAATTAAGGAAATGGTTGAACGTCGTGCAGAAGTGAAATTGAGTGTGAATGTTTTTGGACCTTTACATTTGAATGTTTATGTTTACATCTAAGTGGTCTCTTTGTGTTCTCTTTGTGTTCGAAATATTTTCGTACTATTCCAAACATATCATGGATCGAGAGGAAAGGGGAAAATGCATTTTTGCTGTTGCTTTTTGCTCTGTTAACAAACCCATTGTGTTCTCCTATGTGTGCCTAACTTTGTGCGAGGTGCAATGTAAAATATATGGTTGTATAGGGCAAACAGCATAGACAGTTTTTTCTTTGACCGTAATTGGAAAGCATGTGACATGTTTCATTTAATCTATGTCCTTTTATTTCGCGGTAAGGTGCAATGTTGACATAAAACTAAGTTTGTAAAATGTGGTGTCAAAATTGAGATGTGTTTATTTTACGCTTGTTTGTTTTTCCTGTTTTTTTTTTCTCTTTTGATTTGCTTTTTTATTTATGGACTGCCTGTTCTCACACACAAGCACGCAAGTGCTTTCGTGAAGGCAGTAATCAATGTATGTGAATGATTTTGTGCTAATAAAACTATTATTATTAATAGTGTCAGGACGGGCATGTTAGCATATATATAAGCACCAACGGAATACTGGCGAACTTTGAACATACTCTGCATTCCTTTCGATCGTTATTTTACTTAGAATCGTCGCTCGTTTCTACATACCTGCCATGGAACAGAGGTTTGGGCCTGAAATATAGCGAAGTTTAACATCGTTCAGCGGTAAAGAAGAAAAAAATGCTGTAACTAAAGCCATTACACATTCACAATATTAATAAAGGTACATACTATCCGGTACAACCGAAATAACAAAAGTTATTCATGTTATTTTCCGGCGAAGAGACAAAATTCACGCGCGTTTTCCTATAGGAATCCACAGGAAGACTGGAAAAGTAGACTGCATGCTGTCTGCTTCCAATTTGCAACCGGAAGTCCCGTAGACACTAGCGCCAGCTGAGCCTCTAGCGTTTATTGTAATAACTCTATGGGTGTCTGGGGTTCAGTACATCGATGAAAGATGTACCCTGCTGTTGAGTGTGATTGCCATGTGTATCTGTTCTTAACCTCGGAGAGTGAAGTAATCGGTTTGTATGCAGCACATTTTGAATGAAAGAAGTTGTCGAGTGACAGGTAGGAGTACATTGTAGTAGTGCAAAACTTTGTTATGGTTGGTTCCTTTGAGTACACAAAGGGGGCCTTGAGGTATTTTTCCTTGTGCTATGTTTGTTTGTTGTTGGTACAGTGCGTACAAAATCTTTAGGCTAGCAATTTTTCTTCGATCTTTTAGAGTGTCCAACTTTGCGTTCGCAAGCATAGCGGTAACGCTAGCCCTCCATGAGCAATTAGAATAGATGAACCTTACTGGGATCCTTTGAACTTTTTCCAGCTTATTGTCAAGGTGATCCTGATACGGACTCCGGATAATACTGGCATATTCCAAAACTGGTCTGACCAGTGCCTTGTATGCTGACAGTTTAGTTGCAGACGTAGAGTTTTTTTTAATTTTCTTCTCAAGTAGTTCAACTTCTTAAATGCATTACTGCATACGTTTGTGACATGTGTCTCCCACTCAAGGTTACTGGAGATTGTAACTCCCAGGTACTTTATTTCATTTACTTTATTAATAGTTTTATTATCTAACATATATGAGAAGTCTAACGGGTTTTTCTTGATAGTGATAGTGATAACCGCAGTTTTGTCGTGGTTGATGTTCATACCCCATCTCTTACACTTATGTTGTGCAATGATTTGTTAAGAATTATCTGACTCTCAGGCAGTGGCGTCACAAGGGGGGGGGGGGGGGGGCGGACCGCCCCGGGTGCAGCGCTCAGGGGGGTGTCGCTGCGGGCCACGAGAGCGGGGGGGGGGGGGGCGAGGGGGTCACGGCGGGCCACGCGAGAGCGGGAAGGGGGGGGGGGGGGGGGGGAGTCGCGGCGGGCCACCCGAGGGCGGGGGGGGGGGGGGGGTCGCGGCGGGTTACCGCCCCGGGTGCCGCTGACCCTCGTGACGCCACTGCTCTCAGGTCCAGCTATGGTTGCATGTATGACGCAATCGTCGGCGAAGAGTCTCACTTTCACAGTTGGATCAACACAAGCCGGCAAATCATTTACATAAATCAAAAATAGCAATGGGCCAAGCACTGACCCCTGTGGCACTCCGGAAAACACATCCAGCATACCAGAGGTACTACCGTTCAGTATAACATACTGTTTGCGTTTGACAAGGTAACCATAAATCCAGGAAATCAAAGTGTGACGAATTCCAACTGACTGCAACTTACTTATTAATTTCTGATGGGGTACACTGTCAAAGGCTTTTGATAGGTCTATAAAAATGGCATCAGTTTGTTGTCTATCGTTATTAGTAAGCGCAAAATCGTGGGTAACCTCTAGGAGTTGCGTTACCGTAGACAATCTTGTCCGGAACCCGGGTTGATGTGAATAAAGAACATTGTTTTCTTCTAAGTGTTTAGTTATCGCCTTGCATATAATGTGTTCAAATAACTTGCATGTCGTACTTGTCAGTGAAATGGGTCTGTAGTTAGTGATTAAGTGTTTACTCCTGTCTTGTGAATAGGGACAATCTTAGCACAACGCCAATCATCCGGTAGCCGTGAGGACCGCAGTGACTCAACAAAAATTAGACAGATAGTGCGAGAGCCACTTCGCATATCTCCTTAAAATTGTGCCAGAGATTCCATCAGGTCCAGCAGACTTTTTTATGTTGAGATTCAGTAATAACGATAAGAGTCCGGGCTGAGTAATCTCCAAGTTTGGCATTACAGGCACTTCAATAATTTCTGGTTCACATTCATCTTCGATGGCTCTAGAAAATACAGACTGAAAAAAATAATTGAAACCTCGAAAATATGGTTTCTGGGTCAACTGTGATAGCGCCATCAATTCCGAACTGTGAAACATGGCTTTCTCGTCTCGACAGATATCGCCAAAACTTTTTGGGGTCGTGTATAAGGAAGTTTGGTAGGGTAATATTGAAGTACCTTGCCCGTAGCCGAGTTGATTTCTAATGTCAATTCTCGTGATAGTTCTTGTAACTCGAGCTTGTTTCTACGTCTCCGCTTCAGTCGGCGTTTCATGTGTATAATATTTCGCGTTATCCATGGGTTCATGCGGTTTATCGTTTTCTTTCTGTTAGGAACGAAGTTAATTTCACAATATGTTATTATGTCTATAAACTTGCACCACATTTCATCAACGTCGCACATATGGCTGAATTGGTCGAATTGGGTTTCTAGATAATCAAGGATACATACATCATTGGTAGGGTGTGTACTTTCCGGTGTTTATTTGTGAGAAAAATCGGCGGACGTTTTTCGGTGTTAATTTATTTTCGAAACACCGGTGTATTTCGGAGGAACGTCTCACGAAGAGGCTAAAATCGGTGATTATGGGTGATAAAAATGCGATTGATCACAGAGAGAGAGTTCCAATTTTATTCACATATTTTATACACTTCTTTTCGAGGAAACATCTATTTCTCACACTTGGTTAATATAGTAGATGCAAGCATACTTTGAGAGGCTTGCATCCATCATGGCAGCACGTTCCTTGCGGTTCACAACCCGCAATTTTGAAAACGCACGCTCCACATTTGTGCTGGACACATGAAATCACAAAATGTCCAGCGAGGCTTGGGACAGTAGTGGCCAGGTAAAGGAAGTTTTCAAAATAACACTGGATCAACGGTGCTAGTCACAGCATACTGGCGGTAACAAAGAAACTCTGAATCTAGGTCACTCAGCTTGCGCTCGTCTCGGAGGACCAACCGATAGATATTTTCATAAGGCATAAATTCCTCTGGCAGCTCCACTTTTATGCACGGATTAACAATTTGTACGCGGAACCGGAACGACGATTCATCCATGAAATCTGTAGCGTAGTCATCCGGAGCTTTCCGCTTGCGTCCCATCTTGGTGGCCTTCTACTAGCTCCACGTGACGACGATACTTGAAGTGTTCGACGAAGGGAAGCAAATCTCACGTTGAGAAAACCCGCAGACGCGGGACTGACGCGCCTTCTCAAACACGTCTGGGTATTTTTTTACAGAACAAAACCCTTTTTCGTTTCCCCAAAAGCCCATGGAAACTAAACAGATAACAATGAACGCATCTTAGTTCTCAAAGGTCAGTAGCCCTGTATGACACGAATGTTGTCAGTTTCTTCCAAGAACTACAGCGACCTCTGAATACATGGCTTACACCGACATCACTTGGCCAGACACCCTCCACTGCGTTAATTTTTCAACAAAAGGGGCCATGGGAGACACAATGGGGGAAAGGCGTGTGAGAGCTTAGCTTCCATTGCGTTAACTAGACGCTTTTGACCCCCAGAAAGGAGGGCGAGATAACAAGTTTAACGAACCTCTACGGGGAAGAGGTTTCGCTAGGTCGGAAACATGCAACGACCGGTGTTTTTCGGTTTTAACCAGGGCGAAAATGTCCAACCACCGGTGTTTTTCGGTTTTAACCGATTTTGTATTTTCGTTACCGACGGATGTTTATCGGTGTTTTTCGGTTAAAACCGGAAAATACACACCCTACTTATGATGTACCGCAGGAAAGACTACAAGCGCGAGCTTTTTGCTCTGGGGCACATCTCGGCGGCACAAGCTCTCGTGACTTAATGAGCGGCTGCCAACGCTATGAGCTCGCGCTTCTAGCCTTCGCTGCGGTACAACATAAGGTGAAACGAAGTATAGACTGGATTATTGTTAGCAGTCCCAAAAGGAACAAAGCTTTAATAAAAAAATTAAAAAATGCTGTTTAAAAATGTTTTTGAAAAAAAAGGAAGAAATTCTGGTAGCAAAGCGGGAAGTGTGTACGATTTTGGGTGACGAGGAAATAACTTCCACTTGGAAAGGGATACAGGTCTTCTTTCACCGCGTAGATTTTGTAAAACAAAAGTCCGTGGCCCCACTCAGTGCTTTCTATCCCAGTGGTAATTGATTAAAATCACTAATAGCAGAAGTTTTTTTGCAGTTTTTATATGTATAATTATCTGGGGGTATGTTTCTGCGGGAAAGAAATCGTGCTCTTCGAATCCCTAGAAGTTACTCGAGACTCGTCTTTCTCCCCTTCATCAAAACGCTTGCACCATGGTGTATTTAGGCATAAAGGAACTCTATTATTGTATGGACAGCAACATATTATAGACCACTTCCTAAATTACCCAAGTGCCAAGAAGCGCGCGCGTGCTAGCGTTTGCAAAATAACTTTTCAGTAACGTTTCGAATTCTTATAGACATAAAGTTCGTTAAATTTGAAGATTTCGAATTTCTTTATGCATAAAGTTTGAAAAGTTCGAAGGTTTCAATTCTCTCTTAGGGCCAAATTAAAAAAAAAAAAAACTTCGAAGGTTTTGAATTTTTTTTAAGTCCAAGTGCGCAAAGTTCGAAGTCCGGTTTTCATGTTCCGCCACAGTTTCAGTTTGAAATAACGTTTTCACGACTCACTGGTTTTCACGAAATCAGGTTTACAAAAGTTCGGGAGTGATATTTAGACTGCGCAAAGTTGGTCAGGCAATTAAATGAGACGATGAGTGTACCGGATGTGCTGGAATATTTGCCAGTGCAGAGTGACGTGTGACCATAGATCAGTAATTGTGACGGCCAGCCCGGGGGGGGGGGGTCATTAACGTGCATCACGAAGTAATGATCACACAAACGCACTCTTTAACGATACTCGTCCAGTTCGAAACGGCCAGGGGCATGCAGGTGGTTGAGGCTCAGAAAAACCTTAAAGCGATCTGGCAAACGGCCTCCCTACCCCCTTGCACGCTGGTAGGAATCCGATCGAACGCCGCCCGAGTGACGCTGACATATAGTAAGTTTAGTTTGTAATTGTCCTGGAGGTTTATTTTCCGGGACGGAGGAAACGCCCCGCAAAAAGCACGGAAGCCGACACAACTCGAGGTCGAGGAGCGTTCTACGATACAAGTGGCGTCGGAAGAGGAAAAACGGGGGGAGGGGGGGGGGGGTGCTCTAGCCCTCCTTCCCCCTTCCAGATATTTCGGACTGTTAAAGAAAACAATACGGGGAAAGAGGGCGTGGTCGAGCTTATTTTAATCTGAAATTATTTATGTATATGTATAGCTACTGTCGCTCTTCACTGCATAAAAGATCGCGTAGAGGCATAGATGGTCATTGTCGGAAACTCGTTGTCAGAAGGCACTACTTGTCACATGCTTAGAGGTTCGGAAGTTCAAAGCTATGTCTTTTCGACCTAAATACCTGTGCCATTGGTAAAAGAAAAATAAACATAACAATAAATGCGGGGATAAAAAGCTGGAGAAAAAAAAAGAAACTATAAATATCCCGCCGGAAGTGTTGTATTCTTGCATATTCAGAAGCTCAGAACTTCGAAACAAGTTTCTCCTACCAAAATGTGTACAGGCTAAAAGAAACACTTCCCAAAAACGCAAAACAAAAAAAAAAAGTTTTTTTTTTAATGACGTGCTGAACTTGACCAATATTAGAAATCTTCCCCCATGAGTTAATTTATTCCTCAACGTGAAAAAAAACAATAAATACATTATTTTGTATTCTGCAGATGGCAATTATATGCACTGTCTGTGGTGTTAATTTAAATGCGATACCTCAAACAACTTAGACAACAAAAAAAAAAAACCAAGTTTAGGGCATAATTGCCCGTAGATACATGTTTGGACATTTCTTCGAAACTCATCTTGAATAACAATAATCACATCTTAAGACGACGCTTACCTAGGCTATACATAGACCATTCTTAAAAAGTTTAACATCTCTACCGTAAATAGCTTCGGCTTTAGCGCGCTTCAAATATGGCACAAACGACCATCGTCAAAAACCCGTCGTCCTTCCTCGCGCCTTCGGGAATTTATTTATTTAAAACTGAGCGTGCCAGAACATTGTAATAAACGGCATTGTCTTTCGTAAGGAACGCAGCACCGCATGTAAAAATTCGAGAAAAAAATTACGAATGTACCTCACTACTTGAATTCAAATGAAACCGTCCGCCGGTCTTTCAAAGTTCGACGAACGTCGAACTATTACCCTTAAAGTTCGAAGTTCGTCGAACTTTTGATTTTTCAGGATTCGAAAGTTCGAACCTTTTCGAATTCTCTTGATAAATAAGTTCGAAAGTTCGAAAATTATCGATTTCCTTGGCGTAGGAAGTTCGAAAGTTCGAACTTTTTAGTGCAAGAAGGTCGAAAGTTCGAAAATCATCGAACTTTTTTATCTATCAAGTTCGAAAGTTCGACAAGCATCGAATTTCGCAGCGTAATAAGTTCGAAAGTTCGAAAGGATCGAGTTTTCTAGCGTAATAAGTTCGACGGTTCGAAAAGCGTCGAACTTCTTAGTTTAATAAGTTCGAAAATTCGACTTCCGTCGAATTTTACGATATAGAAAGTTCGAACATTCGAAATCTTTCGAACCTTTCGAACCGCTTGATTCGATCATTGAAACTTCGGTTCGAAAAAGTTCGCGGCATCCCTAATTTAGACGAACAAAATTACCAAGTTTAGGGCATAATTCCCCGTAGATACATGTTTGGATATTTCTTCGAAACTCGTCTTGAACAACAATAATCATATCTTAAGACGACACTGACCTAGGCTATACATAGATCATTCTTTAAAAGTTTGACATCTTTACCATAAATAGCTTCGGCTATAGCACGCTTCAAATATGGCACAAACGATAATTGTCAAAAACCCGTCGTCCTTCCTCGCTCCTTCGGTAATCTATTTCTTTAAAACCAAGCTTCCAGATGATTGAAATAAACGGCATTGTCTTTCGCAAGGAATGCAACACCGCATGTAAAAATGCGAAAAAAAATTACGAATGTACCTCACTGCTTGAATCCAAATGAAACCGCCCGCCGGTCTTTCGAAGTTCGACGAACTTCGAACTTTTACCCTAAAAGGTCGAAGTTCGACGAACTTTTGACTTTTTAGGAATCGAAAGTTCGACAATTTTCGAATTCTTTAGATTAATAAGTTCGAAAATTATCGAATATTTTAGCGTATGAAGTTCGAAAGTTCGAAAAGCTTCTAACTTTTAAGTGCAAGAAAATCGAAAGTTCGAAAGTCATCAAATTGTTTAGTCTATCAAGTTCGAAAGTTCGACAAGCATCGAATTTTGCAGCGTAATAAGTTCGAAATTTCGAAAAGCGTTGAACTTCTTAAATTTAACAAGTTCGAAAATTCGACTTCCGTTGAATTTCTCGATATTGAAAGTTCGAAAATTCGAAATCTTTCGAACCTTTCGTACCGCTTGATTCGATCATCGAACTTTCGGTTCGAAAAAAGTTCGCGGCATCTCTAGTTGCTACTGGTACCACTTGCAAATGGTACCTGTTCAATAAACCACTTGCAAGTGGTACCACTTGTGGTACCATTTGCAAACAGTACATTGCCATGTAGATGCACAAAAGCAAAGCCAGATGTTAGTCTTTCTTACTTTTATTTTGCAGTTGAGTGCTTGTAGAGCAGAATCTAAGTACTTCGGCTGATGAAGATTAAAAATCCTCAAAACCCAGGCGCCTTAGAGCTTTTCGGGAGTCGTGGATCTTTTGTGACAGGACTGTCGACATGTTAGTGATGACTTGCTGAACAGGCACCTTGTTCTGGTGTTCCAATGGTGCACTGTTTCTGCAACGACAACAGAAAAATACTAATCTAATAACAGCTCATAGGGATACAGTCATATGATTGAACATGTTGAACTCATTTACCTATGACGAGGACAACTTTGAAGGGACTCAGTCCCTTCCGGACCATCACATTTTGTTTTTGTTTGTCCTTCGGTGCCACCTTGCCCCCGTAAGTCCTTCGGGCAAGTTCCACGGGACCCCGAATCGCTCGTGCCATGTCTTTGGCTACCATGGTTGGTTTAATTGGTCTGCTTCATTATTTTTTCTGCTTGAGAGGAGCCGATGGTGGTGCCCCGATTCACGTCGTACTGTGGGTCAAAAGGGTATCGTAGCTTTGGCAGCGGTCAACACCGAATCCACAATTCACGAAAAGTGAATCGTCGCGATGAGTTGCCTCGTGCCACTTAGGCGTTCGTGTGTGAAAAGCTCGATGCTCCAAAGTCATTACTTTCGATGGAATCGATCGCGCGCTGGTCGTTATGCAACTGGGCAGAGTAGGCAAATTTACACAGGGTAGAAGGAACATACTCACGTGAGGCTTGGTGGAACGATAGACTGTGCCGTTTATCATGCCAATGGGAAAAATTCTGCCCAGCTGATTGACGGGAAGATGACATTCCACTTGAAGACTGTCGACGGCGATTGACCGTTGATAACGCTGGCAAACCGGTGACGCTCCAGGTAGATGTTGCGCGACTTATTAAAGTGCGCGCTGAGGGTGTCGACAGCTTCTAATATTGATAGACGTCTCTCGTCGTAGTTCTGAAAGCGGCTGCCGCTAACGTCGTGGCTGGCGACGGCACAGCGACAGCGCGGGAGGAAGGCAGGGTGTCGAGGACCCGTTGACCCTCAACTCCCAGGCCGTGGCGGAGCAGGTATCGACGACATTCCAAAAGCAGTGCGTGAGCCCCTCATGCCCCCATGAAACATTAGAACAGCGAAATCCATCGCCCCCAGGAAATTTCAGACTTCCTGGTTTACTCAAGAAGTCTTGAGGAGGTTTAAGGCCGAATCCGCCGACCATCCCGTCGTCAAAAGAATGTGGAGTCCTCGGTGGACCCTGTGGGTCGGGAAGGAACGTCCAGTCACCTGTGCTGCTCTCATTAGACTCTTTATTAAAAAATCGTGACGATGAAGACGAAGTTATCTGAATATAATAAATGAAAATATAACAATGAAGACACAACACACCCAGCGGGTGTACACGCAGTTCACGTGGCAAATGACGGCTTAAGAAGCATAGGGCGTAACTCGTTATCTTTCTGCTTCGTGATTGCTTCTCCGACGGTCGTGTCGGCTAATGTCGCATTCTCATTGGCTGTGAAAGGATGATGAGACGCTCAAGAATCGCCCTGCGTTTATTGAGCTCGAGCTGAAGGAAAGTTAGTGATTTTTTTAATTATTTGTAGATTTTTTGTAGACCTTTTTTGGACTGAACTTGGAGCAACAGCCTTCACTTATTTTATTAGCGTGATATGTGTGATTTTCCAAACTGGTGCCATTTGCAACCAAAGTGGTACCACTTGAAGCTCATGTGGCACCATTTGCAACCCAAATGGTACCATTTGAGGCCCAAGTGGCACCACTTGACTTGCAAGTGGTACCAATTGCAATACCACTTCATATTTTCACCTGGGTAATCACACTTGCTTATTGGGCGTTTTGCGCTCCACCACGCTGTTTCCTAAACTAAACAGTGCAGTTCGCTTCACGCTCTCCCGATCATATATAGTGCACGAAATTAGTGCAATGGACGAACACAGGAAGAAGTACTAGACAGGGGGGGGGGTTGTCGTACAGGCAAAATAAAAGGGGGGGGGAAGAAGTTGTTCTTGCTAAGATGCAGAACTGTTTCTCACAAAAAAATATTAAAGGGAGCGAGGAGAAAGGGAGTAAGAGTGACTATGGATGATGTTGTGAATCACTGGCACGCGCTCACTTGTACGCACACATATGCACGCGCCCACACGCACACACACACACATAGATGGGCACGTCTTGCTCCAACAAAGACAAAGATTTTCTTTTCTGGCTTGATGTACTCTGTCACACCCTCTCTGACAGGCCGGTGGCGCTCAGGAAGTTTAGTAGCAGTTGCTGGAGTGCACGACGCCGGCGTGTAGTTCCAGTCGGGCATAATATGTCATCTATTTTCGGTGCCGTAATGCCAAATTTGGATAGTTCTTGGAGGAATTCATGTCGCTGTATTTCATAAATGTCGCAACGCAGGACAGTGTGTTAAATAGTTTCCTCTTCGTCACATGTGGTACAAATAGGGCTGTCCATGATGCCGATTTTATGTAGAAAATATTTGGTAAACGCGCTGTTCGTTTGTAGTCGCATTAGGAGGGTATTATTAGCGCGGGGAAATCCCTTGGCAACGGAGGGCTGATGCGTCGTTTGGCTTGACGGAGCAAGATTTTCGATGTGGGCTTTGACAAGACAACGCAAGTCCTTGAAATTTGTTGGGCTTTTAATGCTGGGGTTTGGTTGAGTGCTTCCCCAGCCAGCTGGTCAGCTTCAGTATTTCCAGGAATTCCAACGTGTGATGGTACTCATTGGAACTGTACGGTGAGGCTTCTCTCCGAGAGAACTTCGAGGAGTTTGATGATTGTGGCAACTTGATCGTCACGGGAGCCAGGTGTCGCAAGCCTACGGAGTGCTGTACGAGAGTCTGTTATAAGAACAGCCTGTTGTTTATACCACGCAACGTTACTTGTGACGATTGTAGATAGAGCGTTTTTCATGGCTTCCATTTCAGCTGTTGTTGATGAAAGTAGTTTGTCAAATCTGCCACTCCATCTAATGTTCATTGCAGGAATGACAAAAGCAGCTCTTGCGCTCTGTCGGCCTCCGTGTACAGAATCGTTAGTGTATTTTCTAAGTGCTTCGGGGTATAGCAGTGCGATAGCCTCTTCAGCGACTCTTCGAAGGACGATGTCCGGGGTGTCTTTCTTTCTGCGAATCCCTGGTAAATGCTCCTGGCACAGGAACGTGTGCTGGCGCCAGGGGGATAGTCTGCATAGGCAGGCGGTTTTGTGCTAGTGATGTTTTATAAGAGGATAGAGGAAGACAAAGATAAAATTGAGACTAAAATCATAAAAAGAACGGTAGAATGTCTTTTTTGTCTTATTCTGCCTTGTGCAGTTGGCTCCGCTGCGGAGCCAACTGCAGTGAACCCAAGGCCAACCTCGTAGGTGTCCCGCAAGGCTCTGTCATCTCAGCGATGCTCTTCAACATCGTGATGGGGGCCCTGCCCTACGAATTCGAAAAACTTAACAAGCTAGGGTTTACGATGTACGCCGACGACGTATCGATCTGGACCAAGAGCGAAGGCATCGAGAGGCAACAAGCCACACTCGAATGCCGGCCTAGACGTGATTGAAGCCCACCTTCACAAGGTAGGCCTCCAAGCCTTCCCCAGACACGACAAACTATGTCATCATAGCACCCAAACGACAACGAGTAATGAAGATGGCGACCAACTCCATCTGGTGCTCGCAGGGAAAGCGAATCCAGGGGGGCTATATTGCATGTTTTGGACTCCCAGGCGACTAGGGGGAAGGAAGTGACGTCAACAACACTCTTTGGATGTTGATTGGTGGAGTCGCTGATGACGGTATCTGCAGAAGAAAACAAAGAAAAAATGAGCGGAAATCGGTAAACCGGAAGCTCCACCATTAACGGACGTGACGTCGAAAGGACATATGAATACTTTGCTGTTACGTCGCTTCGAAAGAACGATGCAAGATGGGGCGTTCCTAGAATGTTGAGCAGCTTACCTTGCAGGGACTTGCATCATGAAAACAATATCGTGCACGCATTTGTATTGCATTCTCAAGGCTATCGTATATCTTCGGCAGTGCTACGACGATAGCCGTCACCTCAAAAAACCGAAATAATAAAAAAAAAGTCCGTTTTTCTTTTTAGGAACATTATTCATTTTTCCATTCATGTCTCGAATTCAGATATAATGCCGCCCGCAGAGCCGAGAAAGCAACGCTCGGTCACGGTCTTCTAGAAGATTCCCATTCATTCTCGTACTAATTGTAACTT
>JAZHYW010039455.1:0-57641 GCA_037355805.1 Ixodes ricinus | reverse complement strand
GGTTGTGACCTCTAACGCTACCTTTGGGCAGAGAATGAGCGTTCGGCGATACTGTAGTTTATTTTTGCGGTACAAAAGAATGTGTAAATTTTGTTTTGTGACACCCTGTATTTGCCTTCCTGCGTCGTTCTTTGTTTCGTTCTGCACGCTTCGAGTTTCGATGGTTGGCGACGCCGGTTTGAAAGTCAACGCGCAAAGACTAAACAGAAGAGGAGACGTGCCTCGAACAAGAAGACCTCCGCATCCACGAAAACCTTTGACTTCGCCGATGTCGTGCCGCTGGTGGATGGACTGGATCAAGTTCTTGTTCGCCGATGCCTAGGAAGAAAAAATGAAAAAAGCCCTCACGGCTAATTAATTGTGCCGCATGGGGCTGCTTTCCCTACCCCTGTCTCTTTTCTTTTTTTATGAAATTCAAACCAAAGGCATTTCATCTAAAGCTTCAACATTGTTACTTATGCATACCCAAATTTCAAAGTCTATTTTCTCAGCTTTGTTTTTTTCAGCATTATTCTCCAGCCTGCCATGCTTTTTGATTCACTTGCGCTCAACCGATCCTCATAATCTTGGTCCTATTTTTTGGAATAAACAAGACTGCAAGCTAAAACATTTTTATCATATTTTTTGCTATCTAACTGGCATTTCATTATTAGACATTCTTATAGCCTCTATTATATGTCTTCTGTTCACTTTAATTCTTTTACATGATTATATGGTGCTAATGAAATAAAAATAGCTTTAGCTTGTATGGCATTTCTTTGGGAAGCAATTGATACCTTTTTTCATTTAAATTTTAATAAGGTTTTTTTAAAACCCATCCTGAAACTAGCTAATTTATATTTTATTTTGTTGATAACTTTTTACAAAGAAGACATATCTGAAGTCTGATTGCAGTTATGGAATCAGCATAGTAAACTGCATACCTGTGCAAAAGTCCCAGATATACCAATTGTGGGATTTTGCTAGCTACCAACAAACACAGGTACCGATAGAGCAACCAAAGGGTTACCTCAACAGCGGCGGTGATCTCAAAGGAGCCGTCAAGCCTAGTAGCGCGCGGTCCCCACATCTCCGCGGCAATATAGACGACATACAGATTGCAAGAGCATTTATTATAACACTCTTAAAATGAACTACAATGTCCCCATCCAAAATGCACCCCGTGCCAGCAAGGTAAGAAAAAGGTCCTTACCTGCCAGACGTGGGGTTCCGGAGAGCCAAGACCGGGGAAAGCGTCGGAGAAGTTGCCGACACACGTCCTGTCTCTTTCGCGGTCACCCGGACGAGTCCCTCCCCGAAAGCGGGAAAAGTCGAGGCGAAAGCCTCCTCGCCTGTCAGCAGTGATTCGCATCCGAGCGGGGGACGGAAAGAGGTCCCCCGGGAGAAAGTGAGAGGAGAGCCCCCCAAGCCAGGCGGCCCTTTGCCTCACGAACAGGTCAGAGCTCCGCGGCGAAGATGGCCGAGCGTTCCGACCCGCGGCCGTTATCGCAGCCGTCGGGGAAAGGAGACCATAAAAATCCTCACACAATAGACAAAAAATATTTTTTGAGAACGCGCTTCCCTTTAATCTGATTTTATCAACATTTCACTTTCTTTACTTTCATTTTTTTTTCTAATGTTCCCATGAATGGATTACATAATGTTTTATGTCAAGTTATTCAGGAAGACTTACACTACACCTTGATGGCAATTATTATTTATCATTCTTCACACAATTTTCTATGTTCAATGTCAAATCTTTAGTAACTTCGATTTTCTCATCTTCATGTTTTTGTCAACATGCTTAGCCTTACGGGGTGTTTTCATAAGGTTTTTATCGTAGCTTTCTGAAAAATTTGATACCGTTTTATTTTGGGAGAACTGAACTACGGAGTAAAGCTATTTTTTTACAGTTTAGAGTGAAGAAAAAGATTATGATAAATAATGTGACCTTATCAGTGTCATAACATTCATAATTATCTAATTTTTATATAATGTAATTTTATGGAAAAATAAATAGCTTTATAATGCATGGCAGACCTTTAGCTATGCATCTACATTAATAAAAAATCTTTTGTTGGAAATGGCCTCAACGACCTGTAAGAAATTAGCAAATTAGGCAACTTTATTTTTTATAACTTCAAAACTAATTGAGATATATTAAAACTGATTTCATATTTGAATTGAGGAAGAAGAAATACATATGCACAGGAATTTTCGTTAGAATAGCGGCAAAAATGAAATAGTCCATTTTAGAACCAGTGTCTCGCCTGAACAGGTTGTTGATCAACATGAGCTTGAAACGCGAGACCAACATCGACTTCTATAAGGCGATCGAGATGCTTCAGGCCGCGTGGATCAGCGTTATCGCAAGCATAATTGCGAACTGCTTCTGACATGCATCATTTGCCAGCGACGCAAGGCGACTTTGGCGACGACGAGTCTGTGGACTTCATCACTGTATCAGACAAAGCTGCCGCATCGGACGAGGTCGTAGCGACGTGGAAGGCACTTCACAATGCCGGTGTTGTGTCTCGGAATGAATCTTTCTGCGGCTACACGAGTGCGGACGCTGATGTGGTGACAGTGGAGGAGCTGACTGACAAGGATATTGCGCTCGCAGTCACCGGCACAGATTATACGGCGGCGACGACTGCGTTGAGGACTGGCAACGCTCACAATCTTGTGCGTTCCCCGTGCCGACATCGTCCAAGCGGTGGACTTGCTGCGCCGCTACTTTGGCGCGCGTGAAGACGCGAAGGCGGTTTACAACTGCTGCTGAGAAGGCTGCCCTTCATCCAAGGAAGAGGCAACAGCAAAACATCATAGACTTTTTTTGGACCAAAGTCAGCATGAAGTACAAGAATGACTTTTGCCATTAAGAGTGTGTTGTGCAGTAAATGCTGCTGATTTCTGTGGAAAATGCTTGTCTGCTACCAATTTCTCGTCGCATGTTATTTTTGCGGGTTCGTCGATACTTTACTGAGGACACGGCAGCCGTGCCGTTTCCTGTCGGCATCGACGTACGCAGTGGTATGTACACCCCTCGCATGCAATGACTACGGTCAAGTTGAAATACGGCTATAACGAAACAATGGCTTTAACGAAAAAATTGCGACGCCCCTTCGATTTCGCTATAACAAGGTTTTACTCTAATTAAAAAAAAATCAAATTCGGAAAGTTTATTGAGTTGCTGACCGCCTCACTTTGCTGCCGCAGCTGAGCAGCCACGCAGAACCGGGCCGCAGGTGTGCTGCGAGGGCCGCCAGTGGCAGCCTCTGCATCGTCGTCTGCTCTCTGTTCTTTATCTGGGAACTGGCTTTTCCGCATCGCTCGCGGAGAAGCCGTCATGGCGTGCCGATGTGTTGTTGCTAGGGCTCCAAGCAGCCCGTTCGGAGCGCATGCAACAACATACTGGCAGAGATGATGAGAGAGCCTAGATTTACGGGATTTCAACCATGGGGAGACCCTTTGCATTTTAAGGGCGGACACCTCCTGGGCAGATTGGCACAAGTGCGCCTGCCTTTCGTGACGGCGTCGCTGGTTGGCGTGGCCGCTCTCTGCGCAAATGTCTAGCTTCGCTCAAGCACCGATTGGGCGACTCATCGCCACTCGACGACGAGTCCTGGCACCGCGAGCACCTCGACGGAGAAGACTAAGGCAATCTCCTCGAAACGGAAGCGTGCCGCCATCCTCGACGAGGTGTGCATAATGGTAAAGAATGTCGTCCACCGCCAACGTCTTTTGCGACGGCTGTCGCTGCTGCAGGAAAGCCTCGACCGCTTTCTGCAGGCACGATAAACGTCTTCCTGTGACAACCCGTGATATAATTTCTTTTTTTTTTTGGCATTACCTTCACGGTGTCTAGATATAAGAAAGAAGCGGATACAGCGAAATGATTTCTGATGCCCGTTGACTTTGTTATAACCGGTCTCGACAGAGCAATTGAGAAAACAGCTGATTAAGGTGATGCCAAAACCAACATTAAAATTTTCCCGCATTCTCCAGTGGGGCAAGGTCACACGTTGTATAAGTTGCAAGTTGACTGGGCAGTCTAAAATGCGTATTGTCTTCGTTTTGCTGACGTGAGCTTACGAGCATCTTCATTTTGCATAATTGCCAACTCTTTCGAATTTTTCGTAAAGTGTATGAATTGGGACCAATTTTACGATTTTACGAATCTTGCTTCAAATTTTACAAAAAAACAAATTATATAAAAAAATATATTTTTTTTACATCTTTATTGTAAAATTGTTGCTGGCAGTACCTTGCACCGCCACAAGAGGGCGATAGGTACTGTCCACGGTAGCGTCGTGGTCTTTACTATCCGTCTATCCGGTGGCCACGGATCCAAATATCAATCCAAAGCCCAAAGCCTTTGTTCCTGTGTTCGGCGGCGCGTGTTGGTTCGGCGTGTTCAGGATTGGTGGGGCCTCTCTGTTTCGGCCAGTTTCGAGGCAATCAGTGCAGCGTCTGCGTGTGTTTGTTGCACATGTAATCGTAGCATTCCCCTGGTCGCGGTGGCTTCGCAGCGCAATGGCAAACTCCGAACCTTAAAAGAGGTACTTTCAGGTGTTCCTGAAGTCCTACAGGTCAATATTCCCGTCTTTCGTGCCGACCAAAAAGGGAGAGAAGTTTGGATTTTATAGCACGTGCACGTGCGATGTAAGCGTTCCGCACGGTGGCAAGGCTGACATAAAGCTGCACATCGCCCCCCGCCCCCGCGGCCGCGGGAGTTTTACTGAATTTGAAAGTCCACAGGTTGGCAGGTATGATTTTGCTTCATCGAGCTTCTTGTAACCCTTTGAGAACGACCTGCAATGCCCCCGTAATACAGGATTTAGGATCTTGTCTTAGTGTTGCCAGTAGAACCTTTCGATCCATACTTGAAATTTCAGTAACATTGGGAAGAAGTTATTGTTACTTGCGGTTGGGATTACCGGTTTAGGTGTGTCTATTTAATGTGTTGAATCAATTTGGAGGCAAATCGATGACTATCCACATTTTGATGGAGTTCCCTTTAAAAAAAACGCTAACATTCCAAAAATCTTTTTTCTTTTTTACGTTTAAAACGATGCATAGTCATAGACACTAAAAAAAATGCCACAATGCTGAAAAACTTTCTCACATGCACGTCTTTAACTTAGGCGTTTTTCCCTCCCTCTTCTCACCACCTTGCTTTTTTTATTCGTGACGTAACCGATTATAAAATTTAGAAGCTTTGTAAGCATCGTTTCTATAACATTTAATATTGGCATTTGTAAAACATGTTTTTCAACGCAATTGTGAACGCATTACAGCCCCTCTTTTGAAATACCGAAAATCGGAGTCCGGAGTGATGTCGCCTCCTGGCTTTCTATCCTTCCTCGGAAAAGCGCGGCGGCGCATAGCACTGAGGATGATCGGCAAGTCGGGGAAACGGACTAACTTCTCTTTTTTAGGCCCCTGACGACCTTTCAGACTTCGAAGAGGAAATCGTCAAACGGTCAAAACAACGAAGTTTGGTGTCTGTGTACCACAGTTTCGGTTGCGACTCCGCCTGGACAGCCTTTCACGCAGAACCGCCACGACGTGGCCCCTCAGGTCGCTCACAAAAGTCCAGCGCGCGTTCTCTTCGACCTCGTACCGTTTCAAAGAATTTGAGTTCGCCGAAAGGGCCCTAAAGAACTTCAAACTGTAAAGCGAGGCGATGGGTGTCACACACGGCGAAGAGCAGTCAATCACAGGACACGGGCGACCATGACACTTTGGGTCGTACGCAGTATTTGGCGCTGTGCATTGACGCTTCGCTTTTGGCTCTTTGCAGGTGAAACAGATGAACGAGCAGCTGGCCAACCTCTCAAAATTTGTGGCCAAGCCGTGCCCAACCTCACGTCCCTTCACGGCCAAGCTCGAACAGAAGCACACTGGTGAGTAGTTGTGGACGTGGATCGTACTTTGCCTTATTTTACGAACTTTTAAAAGTGTGTCCACACGTGACACTGCACGCCTAGCATCCATTTTTTACGAAATGCATTTTTATGGTGAAAAAATCATTTCATGAATGCGATGTTTACATTATGAGATAGAAGTTTGAAGGAGCCACCAAGGCAGCGTTCAAGCCACCCTTCTCTCCACTTCTTTCCCTCGGCGCCTTTTCTCGATGCAAGGAGATCACGGAGCGCATTTTTCTCCGCAAAAATGTACTACCGTATTTATTCGAAAATGGGTCAGACTTTCCTATGAACAGACTCGTGTGCCTACTTTCCCCCAGAACCCACAGAGATCAATCATTGAGGCTTACGGAAGGAGTTGGCGAATGGTGAAGCAGAGATAACGTTCGGAATGAAAAATATGCATCCACACAGATCTCGTTTCTGCATTCCGACGTTATCGGTGCGTCATCATTCGCCGGGCCTCTTCCGCAGGCCGCCATGATTAGCTCTTCTTGAGCGCCTCAGAGAAATACATGCGCAGGCATTGCTCGTAAAGAGGTCGACCTGTTTTCGAATGAATACAGCACGCATCGCCGACCGCTCAGAGTCCGCCCAAAACTAGAGCTAGTGGTCTCAACCAGATGGCAAATTTTCAAAACTAACCGGAGTTTTATTCGAACTTGATGCAGTTTTCTGAACAACGTGGCGATGCCACTGTTGTTTGGCAGCACCCCATGTATTCGCATATGTCGTTGTTACTATTTTATGCTCTCCTGTTATGTACCCCCTTATGTAATGCCCTCAACAAAAACCTAAAAACTTAAGTAAAAATAAAAAAAAATTTAATGAGGAAAATGAGAGCTGTTCCTGGTAGCTGACGCAATTTAACTCCATGTATTCGGAGGCTTCGGTGGCTGCCATTCGTCCATTAAAATCGGTTGAAGCCCTACCTACAAAAAGGTTTTTTTGCACGGTAGGAAAATCCTCGCCACCCTTTCCATTTCCCCCTCCCTCTGGTATCTTGACTGAGGGGGAGGGTACTTTTGTTGCTTCTCCCTGCTGCCCCAAGATGCAGAAACAAAGTGGTTCCCCCCACCCCTGTCAAGATACCAGTGGAAGGGGAAATGGGAATGGTGGCAAGGAGGACTTTCCTACCCTTTGGCAAATAATTTTGCTTCACGCAGAAATTTGGGCTAGTTGGTATGCAGACATAATTAAAAACAAAACAGCGCAAAGACGAGGAGAAAACAGTGCTGTGTCCTGTACCTTCTACTTTGTCCTCGTCTTTGCACTGTTTTGTTTTTAAAAAATAATTTTGTAGGTCGGCCTCGTTGAGATGAAATTAATTGGGTGGCAGAAAGGGTCCAGCCACATCTATCCTCATTGGGTGTCGCCACAATGTTGGCATTCAAAAAAGTTATTCTTTAACCGGCGCACATGGGCCGTTGCAATCGGTCCCGACTTAAATTGCACCTTGTCAACTATAGTCGGTGACAGGTCAAGAGCGAAGTGGAAGCTCCTCCCACCTCTTTCCACTTTAGTAGAGCCAACGACCTCCTCTCCACCGTTCGCTCCGCTGAAGTGGAAAGGGGTGGGAGGAGCTTCCACTTCGTTCTTGACCTGTCACCGACTATAGACCATTCTGTGCACTCTCGTCCCCAGCCAACTATCGTATCCGTTAAACGTTTCTCTGTAACTAGTAAAAATAGGGAGGCAAACGATAATGTGACGGCATGTTATACCTAAGTGTCTTATACTGGCAGTGTACGGCAAAACGATGTTTCGCCATACTGAAGTGACGACAATTCAGATGGCGTGCCCTTGAAGGGGTCTAGAGACATTACCTAATTCTTTTTTCTTTTTTGGCGAAGCTTTATGGAGGCAGTTAAAGATGTTTGTTCAAGTCGTTGTCCATATAACTCTCACTCAAGGAACCCAGATACTTCACTTAGTAACTGAAAGTTCACTAAACTGAATATATTCACTAGAATATGGAACAGCATAGGGCACAGCATAGATTGAGTCAAAAGTGTGAAATGCAATTTATGGAGCCATGTACATCGATATATGCAAAGTGCATAACAATTACGTTGCTGTCTTTCTCATTTTTAAAAATAATTTGTAATTGTCATTGGCACCGGCGCTCTTAAAGCGCATGAAGTAACAAAGCTGTCCACGGAGTGTTTTTTTGCACTTCCTCTGACACAGCTTATTACTGTGACGAAGCCATACCACAATGGTGGGGCTTCCACTGGCACGTAATATCCCGTGCAGAGTCGTTTCCTGTCGGGATTGAACGCAGTTTCTCCTTCGAGCTTCGAATTTTGCTTCACCATCGTTGACAGCGTCAACGGTGGAATCCCATAGTTCTTCGGAACGTCCACTTGCCTTTGACCGTTGTCCAGACGCTGAAGGATTTAGAGCTTGTCTGATAGACAACTGCTTCCGTTTCGTCGTACTCATTAGGAAAGTGGGTGCACAAACTGCCGTCCTGCCGTTGTTACCCAAAGCTAAGATGGCCAAACAGAATCAATGAGAAAGAAAAAAACACACCACGTGGTTCACTTTCATCTACTGCACCGCCGCTTTGCCTCGGCGGCACTGTAAACGCCAGCGATGATATGGCACCGCTGGAGAGGCCGGGGCGGCGGGCATCGGCTACGCCAGGGATGCAGAGCACAAGACTTCACTGAACTGATTGCAAAAATAATCCTCGGTCCACCGATCAAGTTCGTTGAACTGAAATATTCACTATTCCGAAATTCGTTAATTCGTTTAACTGAAACATTTTTGCATGGAATGCATAGGAAAACCGCCGGGAATTTCTTAGAAGTTTGTTATTCTGAAATATTCGTTAAAACAACGTTCGCTCAAGTGAGAATTCACTGTAAGTGCTACTGATGGACAGGTGGACCATTCAGGGTTGCTAAAGTAATTACATTGACTTCAAATTGAGGCTGGTTCACACACTTGTTACTGCTTAAGATCTCTTAAGATGATTGACACGGTGGTGCCATCTGTTGGGTGGCTGTTGAACACTCGACCTTTCGGTAGGTATGTTTCCTACGCGCATCCTTCTTTCTTTCTTGGGTCGGAAAGCTTCTGACAATGTTATAAATTACCATTTATCACGATAGTGCGTAAGTTTGATCTCGAAAATTCTGTAAAACCCTCTCTCTAGTGAGGTGCAGTTCCAGGGCCACCTCGTAGGTGGCGCGAGCGTGCCAGTGCATTCTCTTGTCGTCGGGGATCACAACAACTCGGTCATAAGAGATCACAAGCAAATGCAAGCATGTGAACGGCCCTTTACGGTGGAGTCAGACATTCTTCCCGAACTCGCCGCACCGTCGTTTCAGTGCCAGACAAAGTGCGACTGCACTCCACGACGCGAGCCCAGCGGCGTCACGACTTCGACAGCGCGCTCTCGAGCCGCATCCACAAGCGCGCGGCCGAGTCGGAGGAGCGCAAGAGGGCGGAGGAAGAGGCCGCCATTCGCGAGCTGCGTCGCAAGACCGTCTTCAGGGCCAACCCCGTGCCTCGACCGAAGCCGCCGGCGGCGAGAGCGGCCAAGAGGGCGGCACCAAGGGCGACAAACTCCGCCTCTTCCTCACCGCGTGCACGGAAGCCACGGCGCTCTCCCAGGAATCCCACTCCCGGGATAAAATGATTCCTGCTACGACGAAGTCCGGCATGTACATAGGTGTGCGCATTTTTAAGTGTTTGTGTGGCCCCCTACCAGCTCGGATAACTCCCACGGGGTGTTGCTAGGCACTTTTCGGCAGTAAAAGAAGTTCTTTTTATGAATGAACAAATGGACCGAGCACATAGACACTTTTCTCGGAGGTGTCTTTGTGTGGTGCTTTTATTGTGCCTAAATTTTATAAATGTAGGTTATCATACGTCTTATAAGTTACGCGTTCGGCGTATTTACCATACACCATTACACATCGTACACGTGCGCCACCTAAAGATACCGTATTTTCACACGTATTACCTGCCCCTGCATGTAACCCACACCCCCGACTTCCTACTCAGAACACAGAAAAATTCCTCGCATATTACCCGCACCTTTATTTCAACTACTCATGCTGGTGCCTCGTCACAGGTAGCGTTGTCATCCATGCCATCGAGGCGCTTGCTAAGGCAACACTTTTGTTTAAACCGTTCCACACCCTCTCATTTAGAAAAGTTGCGATAACGCCTGACCTCAGATGGTAACACCCAATCTCTTCGGGAATAATTTTGACAACGGCGCAGAGTGGCGAGCGACGTCTCGGCGCCCACAGTATTAAAGCAAAGATGGCTACCCGAAAAAAGAGAATGTGGGGAGAAGGCCCCTAGGAGAGACCGGACAAGATAGTTTCTGGGTGATCTATCCCTACGATTCCGCAAATTGCCCTGAAGCCGCATTGCCCTTTTAAATTTGCGTATATATAAATTTTGATGCGGGTTATATGCGAGGAATTGCATTAGCTTTGAGAAAATTGTTAATGCACTTTGCTTATTGGTTTATTTATATGCATCCTTTACGTCCGAATGGCACTCAGAAACACCCTGTATGTTGTTAGTGAACGAGGTCCATGTGTAGTGTAATAAGACTGAATCCCTGGAAGCTATGAGAGGAGCTTGCAGTTCGGTACACACAGCATTCTCGCGAGTGTATATATTTGCGACATGTTGTCAAGCTTGGCCAGGAAGTGCTTGTTGCATATAAAACGAGATAGTTTCAGCCATTTTTTGTCCAACTGTAAAAACGATTGTACATATATCGGTGATGTCCCTGCCATATTGTTTTTAGTTTGTGTTTGATATTTAACCGAACCATAGGAGTGTCTGCCTTAATGTGTTATACGTCATGTTTTCGAACAAGATCTAGCCACAATATAGTGAATTTTTATAGCGAATTTTCATGAAGTTAGGAGCTAGTGGTTGCTCCTGCTTTCGATATTAGACTATATACAGGTGCCACAGTTTTTATAATATTTGATGCAACGCTGCCAGGCCTGCAAGAAAACCGGCAACAGTGTTTGGGGCTCATCTTCTGCCCAATAGAAATTTTACCGTCCTTTTTTTTTTTTAAGACATTTAATTTGTGTATTGGTGTATACCCTTTTGTTTGGAGTGGATATTATACTTGTTAATGAGGAGGCTTTTGCAGGTTCCATTTTTTAGCTGAATTTATGCTGAATCTTTTTCGTGCATTTCATCGTAAGATTTGTGGCGTTTTAAGTGTTCCTAAATATGTAGTGAAAGTTTCAATAAAATGGCTGCATTCTATTCTCTTCTGTGAGTGAAATCCAATAATTAGACTCAACTTAACTGCACCAATTGATGTGTCTGTAATGCAAACAATAGCCAATATGGGAAATACCGCTTCCTCCAGTGTCGGGTGCACAAGATTATGAGAATCTTGAAGCTGCTTCTCAACCTTACTCGCAACCACGGGGGAAATGAAACAACTGTATCTAATGGATACAGTTCCATGTTTTCAAAAGTGTTTTTTTTTTATTTATTTAAAACTGCTAGCTGCTTTTTGGCAGCCAGGGCAGAAGTTGTTACATTTAGTTTTGTTTAATACATGTGACATCTCTTGACATGAACAAAAGCATCAGAAGGAGAAACCGACAAGGCATATACACTCCGTGCAACGCGACCGGCACGCCGCTCGCGTGCCGTTACCGAAGGTAGGCAGTGAGAACTCCAGCGAAACGAAACCACGCCGCGTACATTGGTACGCATTGAAGTCGGAACGGTGCAGTTGCACTGGGTTGACAGCATTAACTGCTGCGTCGTTAAGTGCTCCAATATTTATGCATCGTTTCTAGTGATGGGCCGAACTTTTGCCGAATCGAAAGTTCGGCGCCGAATCTTGGGATTTGGCAAAGCCGAACTTTGCCGAATTTTTCTAGAGATTCGACAAAGATTCGGCAAAAATACAATGTTACCAGACTTACGTTGAAATTTAGTTTTTTCTGGCAGAAAAAAGGTTTTATGTTTTTTTTCTTTAACTTAATTGCAACATGTAATGCATATTGACACAGTTATTACTAAGTAAGGTGATATTCTACAAGATAATTGTATTAGGCGTCGTTTTTGTGTGTTTACTGGCAATTTTAGAATGACTTCTAGCAGAAGTGGCGTGACAACGAGGTTGGGTGGCAGTCGCGAATCACGCTACGAGGTTTCGGTTTACGAGCATAATTAGCGCAAGCCTGCATGTGTGTGTACAGTGTTAAAATGAGGGCAATAACGCTGCGTTCTTGATTTCTCTGAGACTCACCGTTCTGTGCGCGACTAGCGAATACAACGGTTGCTGAGCCTTAACGCCAGAAAAGTTACTATTATTATTGTAAATATGCATCTTTTTCTGTTTGAGTCACTTGACGTCAGCTTTGCATGAAAGTGTGCGTCCCATATTAGCAACGTCTCGTTTTTAACCTTTAAAATGCCAGTTTCTGGTGTTGGGACAAACACGAACGTTTAGGAAAGATAGGGAGAGTTAAAAACGTCGGATGCGCAACATCGAGCATTATAGTTCTGTGTTTAGTTTTATGCAGATACAGGAAAATCGCGGAAATAGCGCTGGTTAAGAAGTAATCAATCAACCAATCAATCTTTATTTGCACAAAATAGTAGAACACGGGAAGCGATGCGAGGCTGGCAGAAAGGTTACAAGCCCGTGCGGCTGGGCGCCTGCCAACCGACTTCGTGAGTTAATCAATAGACACAACACAATATGGTTCGACGTTTAAGACGCGGACAGAACACGGGAAGGACAAAATATGGCCATTGGACTGCAAATATAGAGAGCGGCCCACACTCGCGCAGAGTGCGCAGCACAGCGGCACACACTACCTCTGAGCCGAAAACAGAATTGCTATAATTGCAAGGAGTGCTTTAATGTACCCAGTCGGCCAATGTTTCAACTACCTCGTTGCATCAGTGGTTTCACATACTCAGGGTAATGCGTTTATTTAAGCCGTAACAGACCGGCGCAGCGCGATGCATGCTGCGTCGCGTAGGTTGAGAAGAGTCTGAGCGCCCGGTAACAGCTGTCTCCGTGAACAACTTGATCCGTGCGACACGAGCCTCGGTCGGCGGTGGGACTTCGCACGATGGTTCTTATACGGCGTAGTGCGGTATGTAACTGAAGCGCGCCGCCGGATACTAGCAATATATATCAAGTGGAAAGGACAAATTCAAATCAGGTCATCCAGAATGTACCCCATCATTTGTTACTTGCGCTGATGGACTACGTAAATTGCTGGTCGATCTTCTATTCTTGAGGCAGAAAATATTGAAGAGAACCACACTCCCGCTCACAAACACAATTACCGTGTTGCTACTCACTCCACACCTCGCCGTAACCACTGGTTGCACTCAGCGAGGCTTGAGTTGGTTGTACTACGCTGCACCACCGTGCACCCGCCTGACTACCGCAGCTGATCCATATGCCAATAGACGGCCGCCGGCGTGAGCGATTCTACCGCGCGTGCTTGCAGACATTTGCAATTTTCGCCCGAATCTTTGCGAACTTTCCTTCAAAAGTTCGGCATTTGCCTCGAGTCTTTTGCGAGATCTGAAGTTCGGCAGATTCGAATCCCATCACTAATCGTTTCTTGTGGGGACAGTTTTACAACTAGTCGATGGTTTGTGGGACTGCGACAACGATGGACCTGTGCTACCGTCTGACGTGGAACTTGGTCTCACGATCACTGTCTGCCACTGTCGGCACACCTGACATTATTCTGCAATGCCGCCTAGCGCTGTCAGCTGTTTTTACGTGCCAGTAACGCCTACCATATGTTAGCGCCCAGATGGGACGAGCTGAAATGCCATCCACACTCGCGGGTATGCAGTGCCGATTTTGTTGGAGGATGCCCTCAAAGAAGTTTCGTCCCCATCCTACGTGTGATAATTCCAGACCAGCATGGTACGCAGTCTGTACTTCATGAAGAAAGATTCGGACAATACAAAAGTGACAAATATGAATCTTAAATAAAACTGCAATGAAACTTGGAATCACTTGACAATCGGGCGTTTGAGTATGGAAGTTTAATGTGGTTAGCTGCCTTTTGATCAGCTCCCTTTTGGATGTGGATGCGCCGACAACTGGAGTCCTGTAGACGAATCTTTTTCTCAACTTTGTGCTACCTGTTACAAGTTGTTGAAACTGGAGTACACGCCACTGGTCCCTTCTCACCTGTCAAAGTGTGCACCTCCCACGACGAGTGGCATTCTCTTGACAGCCTTTGGCATTAAAGCGCCTTCCCATCAAGTTCGCCACTAAGACAAAATTTCCACCCTGGTTTCGCTGTGCCGATTCTTTTCAGTATAATAAGTGTTGTGTCAAGTTACGATCATGTCCAAGAACCTGTGTGTCCAAATCTGCACTTAGCACAGCGGTTATAACACAACATTTCTGGTCTAATGTTGGATATCCCGTATAGTGCAGCTTTATTCCTTTATTCGTTCGAAACACTAACTTTCACACCTGCTGTCTTAATGAAACTTGAGCGCACTTAGTGCACAAACTTTGTGAACATTTCACTCGCCTCCAAATATCATCGTCCCAGCAGTCCTATGTTTGCAGCGACGGCGAAACAAATTTCCCACAGAGAAATTATTTAGGCGGCCATCTTACTTTTCGGAAAATTGCATAAAACCCCTTTTTGATGCAACTAGGAAATTACCCTATTGACGACTCAAACTCAATATATAAGAAGCGGAGAACAGCTACTTGCCCTTCTTAGGTCTGCCCCAGCACTCGTGCAACGTCACCCCCAACGTATCGGCTCAAAGCTAGAAAGTTCTGTCTGTGCGCGCTTCCGCCGCCACAGCATGGCATGCGACGCCACAGGCTGCTGAGCGTGCCTCACTGTCGCACGCCAGCCCCTCCGCTAGACGGCGCTACTGCGCGTTTTTGAAGCGCCCTTATGGTTCCGCACGGAGCGTATAGTACATTACAATTAATAGGTAAGGTAAAAAAAAAGCTACTACATTTATGAGTGAAGATAACAACTACAAGATCAAACAAAGTTGTTAGCAGGGGACATAAACATTAGGCACCACAATCGCTGAAGTAAGATATGACAAAAATGGTGGGGTGTTGCTGTGAACTTCTCTTAGAAGATATAATGGAAAATACAAGCAAAATAAATGCACTTCACTCACAAGTAGGCAGTAATCGAAAATAAAAAGACATCCTGGGATGTTGTACCGACCATGTCACGCGGAAGATCGTTCCATTCGGTTCTCGGATAAAAGAAAACCGATATGCGTTTGTCCTGCATTGATGCATCAGTAATGTTTTGTTGTGTTTATTCCGAGTCTGTCGCGCTCTGTTAAACTGCGTACCACTTACGCAGTGGTCTATTTACACATTATGCACAAAGAAAGATTGAGAGGTAGGATGCCAGTTGCGAGGCCCGGCAAACATGTCAGCCATCACCGACAGGAATAGCGAGGGACGCTCAGCGTTTCCCAGGCCGCTTCCCGAACGGGTAACTTTCTCAGCAATTTTGGTGTTGCTGGCGGGTTGTTCCCAAGCTTTCCCCTAGATCGACCACGAATTGCTGAAGTCGGGTCCGGCTCGAAACAAGCGAGCAACTCGGAGCAATTCGAAGACGTTTGAGACGGCTCCAGCCAATCAGGACGCGATATTTTCACGTGACACCCCTGTGGTGAGTGATGACAACTAAGGGCTACGGTTCAGGACATTGATCGTTTTCAAATAAGCCGTTTTAGAAAGATGCATTAGTATTCTAAACGTCATTTAAACGGATAAAGCACGTTTATAGAGCGGAATTATGTGTCTAAAGTGCAGGAAAAATACTAATTCATGATGATGATGGCAAGTCCTAGCAATTCGGTTGCTGCGTGTGAACAGCGGGAGGCCCGTGTTGCTGGTGTTGCTCCACGCAAGTTGCTAGGCGAAATTGCTCCATCTGAGCGGGCCTTACATGTACCGTCGACCATTGCTCTGTGCATGCATAACAAGACGGAGTGCCGCAGAGTAGATTAACTCCATTCACTTTCTAGGGCAGCTTATTTGAGCACTCCAGTACGAAAATGTCAGATACAGGCCGGAATGAAAAATGCCGGTTCCGCCTAGACCCGAAATTGGGGCACCAGTTTGTATCAGCCTGGAACCGCACGTGTTCAGCCCCAATTTTAGACCCAGGGGTGCACACCGGAATTCCCTGCGCTCACCACTGGACATTACAAAGAATTTCGTGCTATGCCCTTAGCCGTTGCAACCGAGAGATCGTCGTGATTTCAGCCCCCGAGGCGGGCTGGGTCTGAAATCGCGACAATCTCTCGCTTGTGACTGACTGGGAGCGTCACTAGCGCTTTGTAGAGTCCAGTGGTGAGCGCGTGGCAATTCCGGCAGCGCCTGATCGTCCGGGCGTCGTCACCAAACACGGTGCGCGGAACACGACACAGCACGCAAGAGCACAGTATCCAGTGCATCGGGAAGTTCTGGCGAGCAAGCGGTATCCGAGTTGTCCAAGTATTGTCATTAAGCACACCAGCGCATCCAGATGCCGAGCAAACTGCAATGGGTCGGCAGCTTCACCTATATGAAGATTCAAAGCCGAGGTCGGTGGGTATCCTCCAGGGAAACGATAGGCGCGTGGTATCCGTGCGCCCGCAGCACAGACGTCGCCGCCGGGCGAGCGCCTGCCGGCAGTCCGACGGGAGCGGAGAACCTAAATCTCTCGAGCGCTGCCCCCGACTGCAACAGGCAATTGAAGGCGCACGTCGTCACCAAACACGGTGCACGGAACACACACACGGCACGCACAAGCACAGTATCCAGTGTTGAGTACATTGGGAAGTTCTGCCGAGCAAGCGGTATCCGAGTTGTCCAAGTATTGTCACCAAGCACACCAGCGCCGAGCGCATCCAGATGCCGAGCCAAACTGCACAAGGTCGGCAGCTATACTATATAAAGATTCAAAATCGAGGTCAGTGGGTATCCATCCAGGGCAACGATGGGCGCGTCAGTATCTGTGTGCCGCAGCGCGAACGATCGCCGCCGGGCCGAGCGCCGACCGACAGTCCGACGAGGCGAATAAGAAACTGAACTCTCTGGGCGCTGCGCAGCGCCGACTGCAACAGACAAAACGAGGCCGGCGAGGCGCACGCGCGGAGAACGTGCGCTCGCAGCGCCTGCGGAGCGGATGCGCCTGTCCGTAACACGTGACCTGCGAAGAAGTTCCCTGCTGACCCTTCCCCCCCTCTCCCTCCCTCCTCCAGTCACGCATGTGCGCGCCCGCCGGCTGGGAGCAGATCGTACTGGAACAAGGGGGAGCGAGGTGAGATCCACTCATCCCGTGCCGATTCCAGTACGTTGTGTCTCACTGGATCCGACTGGTTACACCCAGAATTGCGCGGATCGGAACTGTCCACAAGTTTAGAACCGCGCGGATCGGAACTGGAACTGCTCCAATCTGACATTTTCGTACGGGCTGTGCCGCCATTTGCTTCCTAGGGCCACGCAGGGCGTGCTTCTCCTCGTGCAGTGGTAGATTTGACTCTACTTGTGAGACAAACACATCCAGGGGCTTTATGTAGCCCGAACTGAGGGTGCCTCTCCTGGCACTTGCTAATAAAAGACAACAATGTCCTTTGAGAATTGTGTTTGGTTTTCTTCAAATTTGGGGCTGCTTTTCTCCCCATAAATTTGGTGACGAAAAGGAATTCTCCAAACATGAGGGCAAAAATTATGTTTGTTTGCGAGCCATTAAATGACTCGATCGTGGAGCGATTCGGCGTTATCCGAGCTTGAAGCCGGCGTTATCATTGTCTGTCCGCAGCAATAAACGGCACCTCAATTCCCATTGGCTGCAATGCGTCGTGCGGCTCCTTAGCAATGACGTCATCGTTTACTAGGAACCAGCCGAAGCTGCGGGTGGTGCAGCGCAAAGAGGATAAATGTGAAAAATTTCTTGGGAAAGTTCCGGTAAACAGAGTAAGTGAATGGTTTTGAAAAGATAATGTTGTACATTTCGGTTTGGTTGGGAATCGAAGCCGGGCCTCCGGGGTGCGAGACGAGCATAGTTCCCCAATGCCGCGGCGGCTCCACGGTTTTGGCCGACTAAAGCTGTGCCTAGAGTGTGCGTCATGCTTTGGCATTTCCACACGTAAGCAGTCTTAAGTGTCTGCCGAATTGTTTTTGTTTTATTATCTTTGAATATCCTACTTTCATGAGTAAAACCGAATAAAGCAATATTTGGAGAAGGAATTAGGAAAAAAACATGCCTGGCCAACGGTGGCTCAAAAGACTGCAAGTTCATGTGAATATCGACCATCTCCGATAGGCTGTAACTCAGGACAGCGGCGCTTTCACGTTTCTCGGATTTGATTTGTGATGGAACAACACTAAAGAGTGCGATTGTCGTGTTTTGAACTACCAAATAAAAAAGAAAGCGTAGAACGACGGCAGCAAAGCGTTTGTTGCAGGCGTACGAAGCCACAGCAACGGCGACTGCTCAACGGCATTTGGTGCTCTGTCCACGTGTGGCAGCCTTTGTAAAAGCTTTGGATTCGGGTTCTTCGAAAATGTCTACGGAACAAGTGGCTATGGCTTTGCGATTGTACTTACCTGCGATACCGGCGCGCTGGAGATACTTCTCAGCAATGCAATCTGCCCCGCTTGTCACTAGGCGGCTACAAAGCCTGAGGGATTTTCATCATCCCTCAAACTGCGCATAGAGCAGAGCGAGTGCCTCGAGTGGGTTTTTAGAGCGCAGCTCTTAGGCGCCAGTTTCCGGCTTAGAGCGGCGTCGCCGTCGGCGTCGGCGTAACCGCGCGGTGCATCGTGGGAAATATCCCATAATGCTACCGCGCGGAAAGGAGAAGGGGGAAGAAGTAAGGAGGAGGGAGAGGTGGAGGAGGAAAGAGGAGGGGGAGGGAGAAGGAAGAGGTAGGAGGAAGAGGGGGAGGAAGGAGGAGGAAGGGGAGGAGAGAAAGGGGGAGGGGGAGAAGGAAGGGGGAGGACAGGGGAGGAGGGAGGATGAGGATGGGCGGAGGGGTATTTGGTAGGATGAGGAGTTGAGGAGGAGGGAGGAGGGGTTTACCCTCCCCTCAGTACCCTTCCCTCCTCCTCCTCAGAGCTGCGCTCTAGTTCGGCGTTACAGGGACTTGTAAACGGCTTTCATTTTTTCTGACGTTTACGTTGTGGGATGTTGTTACTAACACAGGTACCGATAGAGTAACCAAAGGGTTATTTCAACAGCGGCGGCGATCTCAAAGGAGCCGTCAAACCTAGTAGCGCGGTCCCCACATCTCCGCGGCAATATAGACGACGTTTAGGGCTACATTACCGCGGGTCGGTTCGATTAATTACCTCCGTCGGTGCCAATGATCGTCTACCTTGTCTCACTCTCTCGAATATAGCGGAAGAGAAGACACACGTACCAGAGTAAGGACAGAGTCCAAGAGCATTTATTAGAACACTCTTAAAATGAACTACTATGTCCCCATCCAAAATGCCCCCCGCGCCGGCAAGGTAAGAAAAGGTCCTTACCTGCCAGACGCGGGGTTCCGGAGAGCCAAGACCGGGGAAGCGTCGGAGAAGTCGCCGATACACGTCCGATCTCTTTCGCGGTCAGCCGGACGAGTCCCTTTCCCGAAAGCGGGAAACAACGAGGCGAAACCTCCTCGCCTGTCAGCAGTGATTCGCATCCGAGCGGGGGACGGAAAGAGGTCCTCCCGGGAGAGAGTGAGAGGAGAGCCCCCCAAGACAGGTGGCCCTCCGCCTCACGAACAGGTCAGAGCTCACGGCGAAGATGGCCGAGCGTTCCGACCCGCGGCCGTTATCGCAGCCGTCGGGGAAGGGAGACCATAGGAATCCCCACAACGTCGAAACGTGCCATGTCGAATGGAGGGGCAAGCGCAAAGCGGAGCTATGATTGGGAGTTCGCACGAGTTTTGCCGTACGTCAATTTGGAAAGTCTTAAACTTTGGCGTGATTCTCGGCCTGCTAACACCAATGCACCTCAAGTTTATGCCACTGCCACGAAAAGTGCCAGCCAAAACCTCGTGAAGGCCGAAATGCTGACGTGGGAGGAGCAATTATGATCAGCTAAAATGTGAGGGTGTCTGCACAAGTGCGAGAGGGGCCCGAAAAGTTGCAGCATACAGGGAGGGAGGTTTTAGTGACTGGATGATTCCTGGACACCTTAACTATGTTATGTCCCAATTGCATATAATTCCGGCCGATATTTGGAGACCACATATTTGGAACTTTCAAATGTATGAAATATTGTTTGATCTTGACTGGTATGTCAAATTGTTGCTATACACCCACACATATTCGAGGCTCAGCAACAAATATTCTTGACATTGTGTATTTATTTCAAATGACATAGCAACGCACACTTTTCGAGCGAGGCCTCGAAAGGCGTTTTTGACCATAGTATTGTTGTATTGTTATCTTTGAGTATAATCCATCTTGTGTTGAAACTTAAACCTGCTCATTACAGCACGCACACAGGGTATGATTTTAGAAAACCACAGGACGAAAGTGTGATTGAGATACTTAACATTAGGCATGATTATTTTCTTCAGCCTTTATTTATCCCCAGTAAGCGACACTAACGAGACGTTATATTTAAAAAAAAAATTGTTTCATGAGTGTTCTAAAAGGCCCCTGAAAATTAAGAAAAAAAAATTATCTGAACAGTTTAGTTGGGACGTCAGAAAATTAATTTTACGCAAAAAAAAAATGTTTTGAGCAATATTGACGGCGCAAGACGCGATATAGTCGGTAGTCACCTCCTTTCCACTTGTTTTCTCTCTGTACTCCGAGCGCGTGGAGAAGATGTGAATCGGCTTGGCTATCACGTTGAGGTGGACAGAGTGTATGACCATCTCGTTGAGATGGAAAGTGTGGTGTCATGCAGACGCGCCGTGACGTCACTATCGTGGCTATCGCTTATCTATAAAAGCGCTGGGAACGCGAAGCTCAGTGTTCTTGATACGGCCGCGCTTGCCGAATAAACATGTTGCGTTAGTCGCTCTGTCTCCGGCCTCGTCCACTGCGGCTACAACATAAATGGCGACGAGGACTTCGGATTCCTGCCGGGTTGACAAAGGCCACTAGCAGCGTGTCTGGAGCGTGCCGCGACGAGACGCCGGGATGACAACGGTTGGAAGGTTCGACCAGTTCGTCGAGGACGGCGACGAGGACTTCGAGTCATACGTGGAGAGGTTTGAACACTTCCTGAAGGCCTCCAAGGTGAGCGACGACCTCAAGGTCTCAACGTTCATAACGGCAATAGGAAAAAACGCTTACAAGACCCTGAAAACTTTGCTCGAGCCGGTAAAGCCTGAATGCAAGACCTACGCACAACTGGTGCAAGCATTGCAGGGACATTACTCGCCGAAGCCCCTAGTTATAGCGGAGCGGTTCAAGTTTAACCGTCGTTTCCAGCAAGAGGGCGAATCGGTGGCAGCTTTTGCAGTAGAGCTGAAGCGATTGGCTGCGTCATGCGACTTCGGTGCATTTCTGGACGACGCCCTTCGGGATCGTTTTGTCGCCGGGCTGAGCGACCGAGAAACCCAAGCGCAGTTGCTGAAAAAGAGCACGTTGACGTTCGGAAATGCCTGCGATATCGCGAAGAGTATCGAGCTCGCACGCAAAGAAAGCAATGCATTTCAGCCCCGTCATGCCCAGGGGACAGTCAGCGCGCTGCGCCAGAAGCCAGACAGCGGGAGACGCCCACAGCGACGGGAGAGATCGTCTGCTACGGCGGAATCATCGAGAGCAAGAGCGTTGGAATCATCGGACTGTTTCCGGTGCGGCTCAGCGCATGAGTCGTCTACCTGCAAATTTCGCAAGTATCGCTGCCGTTCTTGTAAGCGTTACGGACACTTAGCGAAAATGTGCAGGGGTGGGGCTAGAGACTCCGCGAACGTAGTGGTGGAAGACAGTGACCAGGACGAAGTTGTGCTGTACAATGTCTATTCTTGCGACGGGCGCTCAGGACATTACGAAATTTCATTGAAAGTAGCACCAGAAGAATGTTCGCATGCAGATAGACACGGGCGCGTCGGTCTCAATTGTACCGGAAGCATTGTACAAGAAGTACTGGCCCTCTCTACCTTTAGAGCCGAGCCCCTGAAGCTAAAAACGTACGGCGGAACACCACTGACAGTGGCTGGGAAGCTTTCTGTTCTCGTCGAGCATAACGGTCAGCGCGAGCATCTACCATTGATTGTCGTGAAGACACGCGACAATAGCAACACGGCGTTGCTGGGACGTGATTGGCTGGCGGCTCTGAAGTTAGACTGGACTAGTGTGCATGGAGTGTGCCTAGACAAAGTGGCGGCGCTGCTTGAAAAGTATGCTAAGGTTTTTGAGCCTACGCTAGGACAGATCAAGGGCAGCCCGATCAAACTGGTTCTGAAAGAGGGTAGCACACCGGTATTTTGCAAAGCCCGACAAGTGCCGTTCGCGTTGAGGGAAGCCGTGTCACTAGAGCTGCAGTCACTCGTAAACAGCTTCGAGAGACGCTCAGCTCTTCCTAGACATCGTCGGCGCGTTTCTCTGGTCTTGGCACTTAAACAATGAATGGAGAATGAAGAGGGAGGGAAAAACGACGAGGATCTAAAGTAACAACAACAATATTACACCATCTTTAGTCGAAGGGGAAAGCTTGGGGAAAGCGCATACGCCACCCGTCACAGTGGACTGATGGAGCGCCGTGCGTGTCCTTGTCAAGATGCCGACAATCGTTAAGAAAACCAACACCTCCCAGAAGGCTCAGCTATCGGGAGGGCCTGTCGCCGAGTTTCCCGCGGGCGTCTTGCTTGTTCTCGCTTTCCCTTATTTTCCGGCTTTCCAGCTTTCCGCCGCGCCCCCGGTGGTCGTTTTGTTTTGTGTTGACCGTACCCCTCTTCCCCCTCCCTCCCCCCCCCCCCCCCCCCTTTCCCCCGTCTCATGGGGTTCTCCTGCCGCGCTCGCCCGCCTACTTTCTCTAATCGTGTGTCCTGACGGTGTTTGTGTAATTTTAGACTTCTTTTTTTCGTCGACAAATATTTATTGTCGTAGTTGTTGAATTGTCACTTAAAAAAACGCCAGAAAAATAAGCTAAAAGCAATCGCGCTTCGGTGGCTGTCAAAAAACCGGCCAATGACGGCCGGTCTTACCTACGGACCGGCAACCGGCCTGCTGTCTAAGAAACCGGCCGGGCCGGTCAAAAACCGGGCAGGTGGCAACCAGACATGTACAAATTACTCAAAAAAGGTAGTTAAGTTAAGTTACTGAGTATTTACGCCAAGAGTAATTGGAGTAGAGTAGAAATTACGCATTCGTAATTGTAATTGAGTAAACTACTAACTACTGTAAAAAGTAGCGAGTTACTTTGAAGTTACTTTCGAAATTACTTTTTGTATTTTTGTGGTAGCAAAATGAACAGCAGTTTTGATTCGTGAAAACCCCGCGAGCCTAAAATAAATGCCGTCATTTTATGGCTTGCGTTTTCACCAAAATAGTTTAATCACTCGCAGAAGCAATTGACTTTCAAAGTCCTTATCGGAGAGTTTTCCCTTTTCCTCCCAAAGACGTTCCCAGCCAAGCTAGTAAGACGTTCCGCCGACGCGCTGGATGGAACGGCAGCGTTGAATTTAAGAAACAAGCTGTGCAGGGTCGGGCGAGCGAGTGTCCGCATCTTCGGTGTCCATGACGAAACATGTGAGAAAATCAAGCGCCGAAAAACTAGGACAAGTAAGGAAACGACGACACAAGGCGCTGTCCTAGTTTTTTTACTTGTCCTAGTACCTTACTTGTCCTAGTTTTTCGGCCCTTGAGTTTCCCATAATGAACCAACTCGCCCAACTCACCATTTTGAAACATGTGAGGTTTGCCTAGGCTAAAAAGCCTTTATAAAAAAAAAAAGCTTTTTTTTTTTTGGCAAGTTGAGATTAGATTGTCATGATTGGCCCCTCTTTACTCCCACGACGTTCGGAGAATACGCTGAGCGAGTGCACCTGACCGTCAAGGGTTCGTCTCGCGCCACGACGATGAGATCATCCGGACGACGGCGCGTGTCGTTGTGGTGCTAGTGCTACGCTACTGAAGAAAAATATTTTTTGGTTTAACAAAAGATGGAACGAAGTATACTTCGCCGCTGACACCGGGCCCAACAAAAGGATTTCTCAAGGGTGACTCGCAATCTTTGCCGGCCTCTACGGTATCGAAGGGACGCGAAGGATTACGTGAACAAGCATCGTCGCTCGTACAGCTGTAGCTTGAAGCGGGAAGTTGCTGCCATGAATGGATTATCCGTAGTAGAAGTTACCTAAAAAATGTAGTTAAGTTAAACTACTAATTACCCAAATAAAGTTGTAATTGAAAGTTACCAAGTTACTCGGAAAAGTAGTTAAACTACAGTAACTTGAGTAGAGTAGTTGAACTACGTCCAAGTCTGGTGGCAACCCTAACTACAGGGAGCCAAACCTGGCCGAGAAGATGCGTAAAACGCTTTCAGGATATCATAATCTAGCAAATTTCTAACCTTGGTTAGGATCTCGATTTCATGTCCGCCACGGGTGCGTTATTTTCATATATGAAAGGAAATGTAACCTCCGTCTCGGCGTTATTGTTAAACATCGCAGACATTTGAGCAAGAGCTGCAAGAAATGGCACCGCGAGCAGAGAGGGACGAGGAGGTGCCGTACACCATAGAGTTATTATAGCGTATATTTTAATAACTCTATGCCGTACACTCTTGTCGTCTGCTTCGGCACGGGCACTTGAACCGACTCCGGAGCCGGTGCAAGATTTTGATGAACTGGGTCTGAACTCGGTCAGAACTGGGATAAATAGAATGCGCCAGTGCAGCGGCCGTGCAACTTCCGGTTGAATCGAATGCGCCAATTCCTGCACTGCTGAACTACAGGTTTTCCCGCTTATAATAATCCGAGGGCCATCTACGTAGTGTACGCAGATGATTTTTTAATTTTCATCGCTTCTGACACAAACGCTTTTGAAGCAGAGACTGTCAAAACCCTGACCCCTTTTAAGGAATGTTTTGGGGCACTCGAGGTCACGCATGAGATACCTGTGGACAACACTATTCGCTTCCTTGACATCAGATTTGTATTTCTCGACGACCACATCTGTTGGTGTTATGAGCCACGAGCGAATAAGCCGTTACTTCCGTTTCATTCAGCCCACTCCAAGCTAGTCAAAAGAAGTATTGTTAACCTGTGTTTCACCAATGCACTAAAAAAGTCCTGTGAGCATTTGATCCCCAGTGGTTTTGATCAGCAAGTTTTGCGCTTGCTTGCAGCTGGGTATCCTAAACACATTCTTGTGGCGGTCGCGGAGGGCCTTCTAAGAAAGCGCTGTCTCGTGGAAAACGATGAGAGCCAGCTGGCAAGAGAAAAAGGAAAAGTGGTTGTGATACCGTATATACACCGAGTGTCGCACAATTTAAAGAAAGTAGCAATGCGATCAAATGTAAAGGTAGTGTTTTCTGCGCCCAATAAGCTCATGGACCTGTGCAAACTATCAAAGCCTGGCGTGCGTGCCAAACACGGATGTGAAAAGAAACACAGAACGAAATTTGTCGACTGTACAGATGGTGTGGTTTATCGCATTCCGTTGTCCTGTGGCAACCACTACGTCGGGCAGACTGGGCGCTGCCTAAATGATCGGCTCCGCGAGCACAATAACAACGTGCAGAAAAAGAACGGTGGCTTTCTTGACTTGCATTGCAGAACATGCGGTTGTACCCCACTGCTGGATGGATGCGTAAAAATTGGGAAATGCAAGTCAGCGTTAACACGCGAAATCGTAGAAGCCGAGCACATTGATTATTTGGGAGACACGTGTGTTGCTATGCCGTCGATTGCATTATCGGAGAAGGAATTGTTTTTCCTGAGAACGAGATAGTGTTATTTTCCAATTATGCTCTGTGATGGTCGTTTTTCTTTTGCTTTTGTCGTTTTGTTTGTTGTCATTGTGACGATGATGGGACTATAAATTACCGGAACACGTATTCAATAAAATTCAGTTGTAAGTTGCGCCTTGTTGTGTCCTGTTCTCTTCTTTTGTCCTCGTCCTTGCTGCGCACAAGATTGTAAAAGATGTCAAACCAACTCGCCCAAACAACCACTTTTTTGATTGAGTACCTTGGGTGATCTCGCTCGCCTCGTGAGAATTCGCCTGTCTAGTACACATTAAACGTTTTTTCACCCTTAAGGGTATAAAAAGGGTGTGCCTGAGTGTTGGACCCAAGGTTACTCTCTTTTAGCACCTTAATTTGTATATAATACACGTTTTTCAGTCGTACAAGAGGGTACAGCTGCATTGAACACCCTCCAAACTTCAATGGCATAAAAAGGGTGTGAAAAAAAATATTAGTGAGTCGAACACCCTTTTTGAATAGTGTTCGCCAATCCCCTTTAGCCAGGCTATTTCAGCGACAAACTCAGCGACAAATTATTAGAGGCAATAAATATTGCCTCTAATAATGCATTTTTACTGGAGATACATTCCTTGAGTTTAGATGTATTCTGCATTACGCGAAATATTGACGAGAGCAAAGCAACATACATGTAATCTTCGTAATTGCGGAGGTGGTGCACATGCCGTGTTTGAATTGTCGAGTATATAAGGCGCATGATTCTTCCCTCGCATGCGATGGATCACGGCTATGATTCATCCGAGGAAGCCGGGCTTAATTTCACTACGGTTTTTGAGGTGAATACGTGCGCAGCTTCCCGTCAATGCAGTAAAAGCTGCGCTGTCACGCGCCCGAGTCACCACCATGTCTCACCACTGGCGCATCTGGTGTCTCAAGATACAATTATAAATATAGGGTGTTTTCAAACGCCATTCGGACGTAAAATAATTCAATAAACATAAATATTGACAGCAAATTATACTTTCACAAAGGTGTTATTAAGTGGTGCTTTTATCATGCTTAATTTTTATGAGTGGGCTTCAAGAAAAAAAAAAAAGAAAGAAGCCTAAAGCAATGTTTTTTTTGTGTGCACGGGGAGGTAAACGGCGAAAACCTTTCGACTGACGCTGCTACCCATGACAAATGGCACAACATATCAAGCAAAAACTTGAAAGTGTTTCTTTAGATGAATACCGGAAAGCAGATCCGGCAGATCCGAGCATGTCCATGCTTAAAGTCTCCCGTACGTTGAGGGGGTCCCTACAGGAAGGTGAGGGGGGGGGGGGGGCTTTGACGAGATGTACCTAGATGCACATAAAATAAACCCCACTGCTGACTCTACCTACGCTGTACTACCTGCAACCCACCAATTGCTAATCAGGGAAGCTAGGTTGCTTCCCGGATTGGTTCATCCCTGAAAATAAGCTATTTTATTGCAAGATATTATTTTGATTTCACTAATGCTGGGGCTGTGGAGGAGGGTCTCGGACCATCTTTTAAAATCAGTTTGGGGGAAGGGGGCCGAGACCCCCTGAGACCCCCAGACTTTAAGCCCTGGCGTACCATCTCTGAGTAGCAGGTTCAACCAGACAGTTTTTCTCTTCGTGCATATAAATAAAACCGCAGGTTTCTTTTTATCAGGCTTAATTTGTTTTCGGAAACCTACAGTCATCAAATAATAAAATCGTCACCTAGAAGCACCTTTGTGAAACGTTTTATTGCACTCTAGTCATTGGTTTATTCACACGAAACTTTTCACGCCCGAACATCGTCGTAGAAAAACCTTATATGTAAGGCATCCGTCCGCCTGCTTCTTTTGCTTCAACCGGTACATTCATGTATCTCGCAGGAGGCCTCTCGGTCCCTAGGTTTTGCCTTGGCGTTCGCAGCAACGACCGGCGTTTTGACTTTTTTTTCTTCTTTAAGTCATCCCGTTGATCTTTTTCTTTCTCTCGCGTTTCCTATCAAATTCTCTCCGTCATATCTAAAGATTCCACGCTGAATTTACGAGGAAGACTCGATTCATCCTGAAAGGCTGTTTCACACGACTTTCTATTATGCATTTCCACGATCAATGTCCTAGTAAGTTTCGTTGCGGTGATGGGCGAAATTTCGGCGTCCACTCGACCGATCACTCTGAAATTCGGGTATCCTGAGACGGCCTCCTGGCTTCAACTCTACCAGGACGCTTGGAAAGTGAGTTTTTATTTGATTTTAACGATTGTTTTTAATAGCCTACTCGATACACTTTGGGAAAAAGAAAGAGTGAGTGAATAACATTGTCTTTAATAAGCGTGGTATGTATCATGCAAAAAACAGCACGCAGACATTGCCTCATGCGTGTTTCTTTTTTCATGTGACAGTCGTATGTCACACTGTTCGAACAAGAGCTGTCTGCAGGTATGTTCGAAGCGAACATTTGTGTGAAGCAAACATGTTTTGAATATGGTTGATGCGTGCCCTCAGATAAATCTGTCATAGGAACTGCAGCGGACACCGTATCTTTCGTACGGTGTATTAGCTGGGGGACTTTAAGCCGCAGTCACACCGTCACACCCAGAGCCGTGTATAGAGAGAGTTTGGTCAATGGGCCAGGGCGTGCACCAGACGCAGAACCTGTGCTTGACATGCTCTCTTGACCAACCAGAAGCGGAAAATAATCCCCTAGCGCTGGTAGCGAGAAACTGTTTTAATCGAAGGTATATGTTGGTATATGATTTAAATAAGCGCGTAAGAGTGAAGTGTAGTAACCCTTCGCGGTTGAAAATAGGGTGCACGTGATGTTTCGATCATAATCATCCAGAAAGACGTAAGAAACGAATGCGCCGCTCAACTCTGTTTTGCTCGGACGGCAGATTCCCGGCCCTCGGCACTTGGCGTACGGCTTATGTCCATCGTTCTGCTAGTCGCACTCCTCCACCCATAGAGTTATTATAATGTACGCTAGAGGTTGAAATGGCGCTAGTGTGCTGACGTAAATTGAAGCAGACAGCAACCAGTCGAAAATTGATTTCCAGTAATGCATTTCTATGGGAAAAAAGTGAGTGCATTTTCTCCCTGCGCTCGGTCATAAAAGCAAATACTCCCAAGAATTCGTACATACTAGGCAGCCTAGAACATTTTTCAGTCAGGCCGACGAAATAATTGGTCAGTTACGGCGTCTTTCTTTAAAATTAATTGAATTAGAAACAGTGCTGAAACGGCTTCGTACGTAGAAAGGTGGTGAGCTGGGCTAGTTGGTACCGGTTACACATTATCAAAATCAGCGAACAACGTTAGGAAACTGCTGAAGAAAACAAAAGACAGGAAGACGCTGAAACTCACAACTTAATATATCTTCCAAAGAGAAGCAGGAAGTAAATGACATAGAATATACAGGCACGTGCCAATGGCTAGCGATCGCCGGAGCGCGAGGCGATAGCTTTAGACTTTTAACGCTTTAAAAAGGATATTTCGTTTTGTGATAAAGCCGCTGATGGCTGACTCACGCAGCGTTCCCCCAAACCCTGTATAATAAACGCCTCATAAATTTCTCTGGTAAGTTTTTCCTTATAATCTACCTATAATATTAGTGTTAGCCAGAGTTGGACTACATGAACAATTTTGACAGTGTAAACGCAAATGACCACCTACGTTAAATCTAAGTGATAGGTAATTTTCACGAAGCCTGTTGTTAATACACCGTCCAGTCTGTCCGATATAAGTTTTACCACATGCCATAACGGGATGCTATACACCACGCACGAGGTAGAGGGCCAAACGGTGAGACATGCTTTTTGTTGCACTTGTGTCTGAATACTTTTTCTATGCCGAGATGCACCTCTTGGAGAAATTCGGGCCATTTTTTGGGGTGCAGAAAAAACAACCGGTACGCCAGATCGTTGAGCTACATGTCTTAGGTTATGCGATACCGTGTAAGTACGGTACCACTATGCCACCCGTTTTTTCTCCTCATCGCACCTAGGGCTTACTCCTCCATTTACTTTTTTAACTAAGACACGCACTACTTCACTTAACACCGGCCAGAGAAACCCGGAAGACCGAAGTTTTCGAATATGGGCATTAAAGCTGTCCTTAATACAATCGAAGCAGGAATTGTTTAGAGCAGAGCCTAGACATGAGAGTGCAATACCCCTCTTTACAATTTTTGAGTGTGCAGAAGTTTAAGGTAAAATGCCCTTTTTGAACGTGGGAAAAGGATCAGCATAAGTAGTTGGTGCAAAGTGAGAGTGAAAGGTCCAGGAATTGTAAGACGTCTTCCCTAGGATCTTCATAGGTCTACCTGAGACCAAAGCTGCTCGCATCAAAAATGTTCATAACACTACTAACTACATCGTGTTTCGCACGATTATCAAAAAGAAGCAAAAAGTCGTCAACATATCTAAACACCTTTGTCACAGCAGAGCTTTATCGGTATAAATGATTAATATAGAATACATAAAATAAGGCGATGAAGAAGATGAGCAAAGTAAACGTTGTTTTAGGTTTTTGCTTTAGAAAAAAACCGTGAAGCCCATGTAACTACACTTACAGCGTGCTGCTGAATGCCTAGATAATTTCGCAGATGGTGGACTAAAAAACAAACACAGACACCAATGATAATTAATTTTTTAACGATAATGACAGTCACGAGGATAAATATGCACTTATCCGTGTTTCGACACATCGCGTTTGTGGTTAACTCCTGTTCTTTTAATAACTAGTGTTAAAATAATACCATATACTTTAATTAACTATTGACGTATCAGACTGACCACATTCGCTTTATGATTGTGCAATATCAGTCGTAATTAAATTTGACATGTTTTAAAATTTTCAAACCTAATATTCCATTACTTAGATCAGAATAATCGGAGGCATACGTCTGTCATTTCATAGGCGCCAAACTGTTTACGAAGCATTTAGCGTTGTTGACTTCGTAACCTACACTTGGAGCAAGAACTCAACTATAGACAAGACTCGTTTCCTTTTCCTCGCAGTTTATGACAAAGGAGGGTCCTCTCTACCTCGCCTACACCAACTTTAGGAACAGCAGACTCGGACCAGACACGAGCTGCGTCAGAGCGAACAGAAGCGCCATGAACGAAGCAAATCACGAAGTCGCTCATAACGTCACGTATTACAACGCGACCGCCGAGAGAACGTGAGTGCATATCAACCCCGGGCGTGCTCCGCAGCTCGGAGGACGTGGAGCGAAAGCTCGCTCTGCAGATAACCATAAATGCTGGAAACGTTTATTGTAGAATACGTTTGATGCGAGCGTAACTCCGTGAAAACGCAAGTTGTAAAAGCGAGACGGAAACGTGTTGCGGCCGTTGGAAGTTGTCTTAATATACGTAAGCAATTGGCTGTTTTCAGAATTCCGTTTGGCAACATTGGCGGTCGCCATTATTTAGCGACCGTCACTTGGGCTAGGTGGCGGAAGCTACCCCCCGTTACGAAGGGTATAGCCATTAACATCCATCTATCCATCCATGGGAACCATGCGTTTCCTCGCCGAACGCCGACTCAGCTTCGATACGAGCTGAGTCGCCGAATGTGGAAACCGGAGATGCTATTTGCACCTCAACAGCTCGGGATCACGTGACATAGTTGTGACGTCACGCTCACTGGTCATGTGACTGATTTTATTTTTCTAGCTTTATTTGTTTTATTGTTTTAGTTTGATTATTGTTTTTGCTTATGGCGATATGGCTGGCGCGCTGCTTGCGCGGCGTGGCCGTTGTTGACGTGGTTAGCGTGGTGCGTGTGCGTGCTTGTGTGTCTGCGTTGTGTGCATTCGTCGTGCATCGTCTGCCTAACGTCTGCTGGTCGTGCCGCACGAGTCTGTGTTCCACAAGAAAGGTATTGAACGATTGGACACGAGCCCCGCAACGGCAGTTACGACAGCCTGAGTGAACGTTGGCACCACCTGGGGCGTGGCCGTAGCCGCCGCACGTGGTGCGTGGTGTGGTTGGTGTTGGAAAGTTCGCGTCGTCTGCTGCTGGAGAGTTCGCGGCGTCTGCTGCTGGCCGTGCTGCGTGAGTCCTAACACGAGCCCGCGGGAGGCGGCATCGGTGGAAGAGCTCCGGACGGCCACAATACAACTATGAAACAACGTCAGCCACGACGGCTGAAGATGAACGCCCTTTTGAATTATCTGCATATGCACCTTTGGACTTGCTTTATCTGCCGGCGTAAAAGATGGGCGTGAGTGGGGATCGTGAAAGGGAGGAGGGGGGGATCTTTTTTTATTACTTTGTATTTCTGATATGAATGGTAATAATACAATAAACCATTTGTTGTCAGCTGAATTTCGAAGTTCATTTAGAGTCTGGTATTGGTGGCGTCGTGCACAGAGCCGAGCAAAATATCGCAGAGCAAAAACAAACTAAAACAATAAAAAATATAAAGCTAGAAAAAAAGTTAGTCACATGACCGGTGTGCGTGACGTCACAACTATATCACGTGATTTAGTCCACGTGACGTCATTGATGACGTCATGTCACGTGATCCCGAGCTGTTGAGGTGCAAATAGCATCTCCCGTGGAAACCACCCTCGTCTCCAATAGACGATCCGAGCACTTGCTCAGACAATGGAGAACTCGGACAATTGAACGAGCTGATGGAACCAGTCAAACAGCGTGAAAAGCTCACGATCAATGTGTTTGTCATGTTTCTGCACTTATTCTATCATCGCTGAACCAGTCATGAACAGAAAAGGTTTAGTGACTTGCGCTTTTGAGCTGCTCGATTGGTCCCATTAGCTCGTAGCGTCGGCTGCGTCTGGACTTAATCTGAAACCAAGTATAAATGGCGCGCATTTTTGAAAAGTGTATTTTTTATCGAGCGTTACTCATCTGTAAAAGTATTCTACGTATGACGATTTTGTCATCTGGGACAATATACGACTCTTTTTTTTTTTAATGGAAAGGCTAGGGGCACGTTATCGAGAAATTTGAGCAAACAACGGCGCTTGCGCTAAAAGGCACATTTCAAAGCAAGGTGAGCGGGCTAGTCTCGCACTTTTCACTTTCACTGTCCTGGGAGCATGAAAGCTTAAAACATATTTTGCACGATGAACGTTAAAAAAAAAGAAGAAAAAGAAGAAAATGTTAATCTGCTTTTCTAATGGTCTGAAGCAGCTTCTCCAAATCTCAGGAACAGGCCGACTTCCGCAAAATGAAAGTCCACAACGTAATTTGTTTTATACTGAAACTTTTTTTGTTTGCGCACTCTGGTGTCTTTTAAGCATACGTAAACTTAAAGTGCTATTTTAAGCTATTGATTAGGGTACCAATAAACTAAGGTTGAACTAAGTTTCGCGCCTGAAGATACATCAGCTGTTGTAATTTTTGACTCGTGAAATGCACTTTTGACTGCATTTAATTAGTACGGAGATTTATGTCGTGTAACATTGTACGTAGTACAATTGAGCCCCAAAATAAATCTACAGGGTTCTCTTCACCGCAAAAGTAAAGTACTTATTGCCGAACGTTTATTCTCCGCCCAATTGTAGCGTAACAGTCACAACCAGACAACAAAGTTTCAGAACAAAACCGCAATCTCATTCAAAAGTTATAAATGTTCTTTTGAAATATTCAGTGGAAAAAATGGGCCCGTTTTTACCCATTTTCAGTAACTGGCGCCATTCAGCCCCATGTATTCGAGAGCTCCGCCAGTTGTCATTTTTACAGTGAAACGTTTAGAAAACCACAAACAAGTTTTGAATAAGATAACGGTTAGTTCAGCAACTTTGGGATGTGAATCTCCCCGCTGGTGCTACATTTTGGTGGCGAATGAGGGTTCGACGATGCGTAGTTTATTTTTGCGGTAAAGAGCCTTGTCATTTTTTAGGGAGACACCTTGCAAATCACGGAACTTCAAACTTTGTAGGTCATTACGGCATGCCTGTTTCTGTAGGCATGTGGAAGAAGTGTATTTTAATACGAGCAACTAATAAAAGGTGTAATTGTTATGGACTCTAATAAGCAAAAAAAGGGTCTTATCGAATTGTCGAACAACCGCATCAAACTTGTAGTGCCAGTTTATAAACTGAGAACTTGATACTATAGCTGGTCGTGGTTTTTTGAATTTGAATTCGCATGAGGTTTTTGATATACATTTTAAACAGTTCTAGCGTCATCCACGCCACACCTATATCAAAGGAAAATCTCCAAATACTGTTTATGAAAACACTTAGCTAGTTTAAACTTTGGTTAAATTAGATAATTCATTATTTGACTTGAATTGTTTTTCAGGATGAGCTTTACAAAAGTGTATCGCGCTATCAGCTCGGAGGATTACACCACAAAAAATGTTCTTATATCGACAGTTCCAGGGGGTAAGTCGTTTACTCGTGTTCTCTCTTTTCTTTTTGTGTCATCCCATTGTTGGTGAACAAAGCATGTTCCAAAGTTTCTCTTTCTTTCTTTGGAACAAAAAAAAATGGTTAAACTCTAGTGATCTTTTCATTTAACTTTATTGTGCGGGATGAGAGTATAGTATCATAAATTGAATTCAACTCATTGCCAATAGGTAAGTGCGACAGAAATGCACTTTATGCAATACTTCGGCACGTTATTTCACAAGCTGTTGTTTCTATTTCAGATCCCAATCACTTCCGGTCACACCAAGCAACAATTTTCATTGCATTATTACCAACCATGTATTTGTTAGTGACCAAGTTTTGAAGTCTGAAATATTTGAGAGTTCAATATATTTTGTCTATGTGCTTGTGTATATCTTTTTGTTTTAAACGTTTGATTTTTATTATTATGTAGAAATTTTGCTATGTCAATATTTTGTGGAATGTGTGTTTATTCTTCAATGTTCGTCGATGCGTAATATTTGCATTTCTTTTGTTTGTTAAAATGTTTATCAAGTGTTGCAGCCCTCTAAAACATAACGCAGAATATGCCTTTGAGGTATTTTGAATAAATAAATAACTGAATAAATATAGTCACGCACCATATTTTCAAAGAGGCAGGGCTAGTATGATGAGTATTTTTATCCACATGTAGCAATTCGAGACAAAAATAAAATATAAACTAACTTGTTGGATAGTGGTATACATCATCATATATACCCTCTATTTAGGCAAGAAAAAATCCTCTCAACAGTAAAACGTTTCTGTACTTCTTCCCTTGAATCTAGAGGGGAACAATATTTACCCAGTCGCATATGCTGGTTCGGAATGTGCCATCTTGCGAGACGACGGAAAGACTAATGGTGAGTCCTAGCTCAAGCTCTAATACTATAGATATATTTATGAAATTGCCATTCATTCTAATACAAATTATAGTTTTTTTATTGAATTATTAGAACTATTTTATCAACCGCATTACATTTGTTGACAACATTCCTCTTCTTGAAATGACATTTTGCTTGTTCCGATTTTTTGAGAGCCGAGTTGCTAAATACAATTCATCCTTCCATACTTGTCGACCTTTCCGGCTGTTGCTTCGTACTCCACCTCTCGTTGTCACTCGAGTGTTTGTTTTTTATGAAGTGTTCTCCCATAACCGCTTGAATGGTTGTCATATAAAGTTCTCTAATTGAAACACTGTCTTTCTTAATACATGCTTTACGGCACTTATTATCGATCGATTGCTGAGTCTAGCGAAAAAAACTTATGGATGTACTACATGCCTAATAACGAGGCCATGTTACAATACTATTTTCTGTTGCAGTATAAAAAATCCCCCAATCTCTCTCTCACACACACACACACACACACACACACACACACACACACACAAACACGCACACGCACCACGCGCGCGCGCACACACACACACACACGCGCGCGCACACACACACATACACGCACAAAGCTCTCTTCTAGCTATGATTGGCGGTTTTCTCTTCCCTCGGCAACGTTCGATCTTAAGTGGAAAGAGTGAAGGGATTTGTGGGAGGAGCTTTTCCTACTTTTCTTAACCTGCAACAAACTATACACGAACTCATCTCTGTGACGTCACGGCGCGGTGGTGGCGCGTCGGTCGCACTTCCGGTCTGGGGCTGTGGGCAGAAGTCCCCATGCCAGACCTGTATTCCTGCGTTGTTTTGAAAAGAACCAGACAAAAACCTGCCTTCTCGTCAAAACGCCGCGACTGGGGCCGTACCAAAAGTGTCGAGAAAGGTTTGAAGGTCAGTTTTCACGTGCTCGGTTCGTCCGAGAATCTGGATATGTGCCGTGAAAAGGGAAAAGCAGACGCCGTCGGACAACGATTGTTTGGGCTGGAAGCACTTTGGGTTGAATTCACGGATACTTGTGGTCATCAGATTTATTTGTTTTGTTCCAACACGAACGCCAGAAAACCGTCAAGTTGTGCGGACCACCTGCGGACTACGTTCAGTGCGTCTTCAAGTTCAAACGGCCGCCTGATTGTTCGAACTGTCGTCTGCTCTTTCAAACGTTTCTGCTTGTCGTCTGCTCTCTTAGACGACGCCGGTCCGTAGACCAAATGTTGGCCCGGTATTTGCGATAAGAAGTAAGTGCAGGCCTCAGAAGACTTAAATTTGAAGGTTGGTAAGCAGGCTCGATGTAAACAGTAGATACAAGGAGATGTTGATCATTGTTACCAGTGACCATCACCGACTTGTTATGCCTAATTCACTTGGTCCGATTCTGCTTGCGATTTTCAGTATCGACGTCGACCATCTCAGCTACGGTTCACGCTTTTGCAGCCCGAGCGGCGTCGCGACTGAAAATTTCGAGCGAAATCTCATCATGCGAATCAGGCTTTAGCGTACATTCTGCGGCGTCCACGCGGAATGAATCGCCACATGTCACATTATTCACGCGAAGTTTTGCGGTGTAACGAGCCTCGGTAATTTCGCTGACGCCGCTCAAGATAGTCAGACATCGCCAGGAAGACGTAGAACAAACAATTCGAACGCGAAAAAGGGCAGGGGACTCACACTGACGCCGACAACATCGCATTTCAATGGTGTGTTTATGGGCGACGGCGATCTTCTTGCCCACACCCCCATCGCGCATGCGCGGCGCCGGAGGCGTCCGCTAGGGGCGCTCCGGGCGCTCCGGTTTGTTTGTAAACATGAGTTGGTGTATAGGGTGACATGTTTTGCATTTTAGACGTGCACATTACGGACATGCCTGGTGTAGCTGGTGTACTCGCTTACGCAGCACCGCTGATTTAGAAGCTTCCTTGCCTGGCGTACTCCCAAAGCTGAGCGCAGTTTATTTCTACGGCCTTTCCTTCGCAGTTCGTAATGAAAGTCGCGGGGATTACTACTTTGTAACGATAGTTGCAGTTGCGGCTGATGAGATTGAACATGAGCGCTGCGGGATTGCACTTGACTTGGGCTTCTTACAATCAACGCGCCCCGTTAAGTATTTAGCAGGTGGCTAGTGTCCAATCGCAGACAGTGATAGCCGAACTGCATACAAATATCTGCAGCTCAGCGGGTGCCCTGCATTACCCAACCCTAATGTCACTGTATCCTGGGAAAGTGGGGCCATTGCCTTCCCTGCCGGCTAGCCGGACGCTAGCAGATACTAACATACAGACGACCAAACCTCGCAGGGTGACCGGATCATCAATCTCAGTTGCCATAGAAATCGCCAATTCGGTCCATTCCAATTTTCGAAGCTTCGAAAAGTCGTTCTGAACCAGTCGCGCCAAGCCCAATATGGAGAATCATCGTACTGAATGCGTTCCTCGGCCAATATCAGCCACGTCTTTTGCACTGTGCATACAATAAACCTATCAATCATGCTTATCTACGCAGGTCTCTTACAATGGCATTGTTTGTTCTTGCGTTTTGCAAACGGTAAAAATGTTTCTCCAATGCCGCCATGCACCGACGCCGCATGGGGTAGCAGCGCGAAGGTGTGCGCTTGTTTCGCCGGTGTGTGGATAACGAGATATCGGAATCAAGAAGTATTTTCATAAAGCAACTGTTCACCGGGAATTTGACTCCGGGTCACCAAGAGCTGAAGAGGTCAGAGTAAACACTGCTCTTGCTCAAGAACCAAAAGGGGTGACCATACGGAAAGCTTCCGCGCTACGTTCCCAGATCCGTTGACATTAGCTAACCCGAGACCATTGCTGCGATAAACACTGATTTCACACAGTCGGCACTTGATCACGTGGCCGCTTATTCCGGGCCGAGATGCAAGGCAAAATATACTAGCCTCGTTTTGCTCTAATATCTTGTTTTTTCAAAAAACATTCATTGCTTTGAGAAAGAAAATTAGCGTAACCTATGAGCGGCAAGAATCGTGTCACGGCCCCTTTAAAAAAAATAGTGAGATTGTTTTTTTGTTTATTGGAAAAATATTGTTCGTCTATGTGTCATGACGCAACAGCAGTATAGGGTTGTGTCGAGAAGCGTGCCTTTGACAATTCCACTTCCTTGCTGGTTTTATGTATGCCAGGTTGCATCTTTTGTAAAACTCCTGGATTCATTATTGCTATTGCAGGTACTTTCAAGGCCTGCGAACTCTGGGTGCGCGGAGAGCACTTCGAAGAATCTGGCACCGTGTTGCGACTTTATCTTCGACCTTCTGTGCTCCACTGGTTACAAGTTGATAACGTATTACGAACCGTTTTGCACGGCCGATGATGAAGAATAAACAGGGCTTCGTGTCGAAGCTGATGGGCACACTTTTGCATGCCAATAACAAGGATAAAGAATATTAAAAAAATCCACCAGGACTCCCAATGAACGTGATAGGCGTTTCTGGTTATTCGAACACGTGGCGTTATAATTTCCGCTGTATGAGTGCGTTGTTGAAACTGGCAGCAGTTAGTGTCTTGTAGCAATTCAATTCTCCAATGAAAAAAAACAACAACAACAAAGAAAACATTGCGAGGTTTTAATACATTTTAGCAGAAATAATAATAAATAAATAAAAGGAAAAGACCGACGGGCAAAGAAGAGGACGTGACACGTCTGTGCTCGTGCTCTTTCTGTCTTATTCTTATTGGTAAAAGTATACTTACACTAACACGCGAGTTAGGAATATAAATCAATGAACCCTGCCAGAATAGCGTTCCGTCGTTTCTGCAAACAATGTCTTGAACATTCGTTGATGGTTTTCAACTGTTTTTAGATCCCCTTCCTTAATTAGATATCTACCAATTACTATATGAGAAAGTTAATACAAGGGTGCAGGTGATCTGGCTAAGGAATTGACATTTTGACTCTAAAGAGTGGAGAAACTCTCCAGGTTCAAAAATGTTAGTAAATGATACTTTATGATAGCAAGTTTCAGCAACGTTACGGAAGATGATCTTGTAGCTTTGAAATTTTGTTTATTGTGCACATACTTGTGAAAAAAATGCATTTGTCACATGCTTTGGCGCCTGTGCTTTTGTTGATGGAATAGAGAAGGTATTGATAAAGCAGATAAGATATTCCAGGGTTGGTCAGAAGATATTGATGGGTGGTTTTTGGCGATGGAGTAGGGAAGATATTGGTGGGTTCGTCGGTATCCTACGTACGGAAAGCAATGAATGGAACTGTTTTCGAAGGCAGATTAGCAATCGATATTGCTTCCGCAGCAGTCAACCACGAAATTAAAATAGTAAATTCGGTTTCATTCGTATAGGTAAAAAGCATTTTAATTCACAAATATAGAAAACCATATATTAGATGAACTAGTAGAGATACATAAATCCTACAGTTTGTTAAGAAACTTAATTTTGAATATCCCTGGCAATGACCAAGACGTGACGTGGTAAGAACAGGAATTAAGGGGTTGCGTGGGGGGGGGGGTAGTAAAGGGAAATCGCCAAAACTCGCAATTGGACGGAAGGCTGACAAGCACTGGTTTTCCGACTATGGACAAAACGTTTTTAGGGGCGAAGCTCCTTAGGGTCTAGCCTTGCCCGTCCGGCGTCCGTGCTCACATCGATTGCCATCCCATCTGTCTTCTTAAAAAAGAAAAAAAAATGTTTGCGCAGTCGACAGGATTCGAATCTGTGCGGGGAAACCCCAATAGATTTCTAGTCCATCGCCTTAACCACTCGGCCACGACTGCGGGACGAGTAGGGGGCTCTGAGATGTGGTAGTAACTCAAGAGCTGGAGATGTCATGGATGAAACGTTGCATGTAGCCGCTCAACGTCTATACAAGAGAGGGCGCTGCGGTCAAATGCGTATATAATCGCGTTAAACTTTGCATGCATTGGCTCAACGTTTATAGACGAGAGGGCGCTGCGGTCAAATGCTCTAATGACTATATAACCACGTTCCACACCCACATTCTCTTTCTGACATGGACCGTTGACTTAAGCGGTGGAGATGCGTTCCACGGCTTCTAGCGGATCCAAGCTGATCCGCTAGAAGAACCACTGGCTCTGCATTTCACTGACCATAAAGCAGTAATAATGAAGTCGAAACGCAACCCGGAACTCAGCACTACGTATGAGCAATAAAAAAATCAGCACCATCAGCACTACCTATGAACAGTAAAATTAGTATCATCAACACCACCATAGCTAAGCCCCAATCAACATCATTCACCACGTGGAGATGCGGTCATTCTTTTTCAATTTCCTTGCTCTGTTTTTTTATTGGCCTGTCTTATTATCGCGGGCATTAGAAAATATCTTGGTCATCAATACATTTGTAATTACCTGTTGAAAATGTTTTGTCTGTGTTTCGTCCTGTCTTGTGTTTTTACCTTTGGTCTAATTTACTATAATTAGGAACCTCGTCAGACTAACACATTTTTCACAATGATGCAGCTACCTGAGCGACATTCGAGGACTGGTTGCGATGCGCATCAATTTAGCAGAATGTGTAAAACTAAGCTTGGTATGGCTTTACTAATAATCGCTTGTACTGAATATAATTAAAATTTTGGAGAAACTTGCTTACCTGGTTATGTGCTTCTTTATCATTTTTAGCCGTATGCAATACCTACTTTATTTTTGCTGCAAAGTTGCGAAGAAAGTCTTGAATAGGGGACAGCCTAGCAAGCTTCTTCAGCTTTCTTTATATGAACAGACTCGTGTAATAAATGTCGATGTCAAGTTGCACATATGCAACACGCTGTACGTAGGAAACTGAAAATGCGCATAGGTGTGCATTAGAGACTTTGCTCTTATATTTTTATTTACATGTAATGCGCAAACTACATGATCTTGCACAGCCGATGTTTCTCTTCCGGGGTTTTGGCCTTTATATATGCCATAATAAAGTTGTCCAGGAAATGGGAAACCTTGGTAAAGAGCAGCGGATCTTCCCTGTTGCCACATTCCATCGGCCCCCCGGAGACGACTCCGTGAAGGAACCAAGTGTCTCCAGATTTTAGCACCAGGGGTCCTCCGCTATCACCCTGAAATTAAAAGAAAATGCAGTACTCTGCTTGAAAATACTGTGAAACAAGTGTAGCACTAGCTGGTTCACTATAGCGCTCCAATTAAAAACATCAAGCTCAAAATGAGTGAGTAAAAACATAGTTCATTATTTCTGAACTCTCAGTTCTCACCTGAAAGAACGACCCCACTCCTTAAAGCCCGACTTACAAAACGTTTTTCCACAGATTAGGAAAATGCACGCCACCTTTCCCATTTCCCCCTCTCCCACTGCTGTCTTAATGGCGGGGTGCTCCCTTTTGTTGCTGTATCTTGGGGCTGGATAAGCCGGCATAAGATTCCGGCCTACCTAGCCCCAAAATAACAAAACAAACACATACAAAAATTCGGGGCTCTATCAGTCGCTTGTTTGCCCTAAGAAGAGATGGAATAGGTTAAAACTCTTTTAGCATTCAAACATGCTGAAAAATTACAAATGAATTTCGCAAAAACACTGGGGAATGTGAAGCGCACGTATTTTATTTATTTATTTATACTACAGGATCTTGTTCAGGACCGTTGTAGGAATGGTACATCAATAACAACACGAAAACAAATACATGGTTGAAATGGCAAGGAAACTAAATTGTAATAGGATATACGTAAAAAAGTACACCATCTTTCCGAGGGGAACCATGGGGTGATGCGGAGCATCGCGGATCGTAATTAATTTATTCCCTTCTCGACTGATTTCTTTTGGCCGGCCGGATTTGGGCTGCGGCGGACGCGAGCGGCCAAGAAACGCTAGCAGACGACAGCCGCAGAGTTGCGGGGAAAGCCCACCCCACTGGAAAGCCCTGGCGTGGCGCTGCGACCCGCGCGCCCAAAACTTATCACTCCTTTAACTCCTCCGGGGGAACGGGCGCAGCGCGCTACCGCTGCTTATATTCACACTTGAAGGAGAGGAGACTAGAGGAGGAGAGTTGCGCATGCGCGCGCTGTGTGAGTAGGAGCGAACGCACGCGAAGTGCACGCAGCTGGTAGAGAGAGAGAGCGGAGAGGAGTAACGCGCAGCTGTTGGAGAGAGGGAAGGAGGAGAGTTGCGCATGCGTAGTGTGAGTGCGGACTACGACGCACGCGGGACATAGACCCGAGCAAGAGATGCTCCGCATCTAAAAATGAAAGACGTTTACAACTCTCTGTAGTGCCGAACCAGAAGCGCAGCTCTGGATGAGGGAGGAGGGAGAGGGTACCGAGGGGAGGGTATGCCCCCCTTCCCCTCATACCCTCCCTCCCTTTTACGAGAAATTTTTGCTTCTATTTACCGCTAAAATAAGCGAAAATTTTCCGCTAAATTTAGCGGGAAATTTACCAGCATTTTCCATTAAATCTGGCGGGAAATTTATCAAAAATGTTTCCCGCTAAATTGAGTGGGAAACTGAATTCGTGTTGAGGTCACGTGACGTCAATTTCCCCGCTAAATTTAGCAGGGAAATCAACCAAAGCCACGCGTCACACGTGACATCCACGTGACGTCACATGTTACGTCACGAGGGTTAAATCTTCCCCCTAAATTTAGCAGAAAAATATCCCGCAAAAATTTAACGGGAAATTTTGACCCTCGTGAGATGTCACACGTGACATCACGTGTGACGTTATTATGGGAAACGTCCCATAATGCAACGCGCGGTTACGCCGACGCCGACAGTGACGCCGACGCCGCTCAACACAGAAACGGGCGCCTAGGAGCTGCGCTCTAAGAATGTAAGCAGAGACACCTACGGACAAAATGAAAATACAAACCAAACGACATATGAAGTTGGTCTTCACTCAACGTCTAAGTATTATCTTACATAATTGAGGTTATTAGATGAAAGGTCCAGACGAGAAGTGGTCGGAGAGACGTTCGAAGACCCATAAAAACAAACCATATTAAGTAAAGAGCCGCTATAAAGGAGAGGGGGGTTGCCACTTTTTACATTTTTCTCCCTCAGTTTTGTGGTCAAAACAAGTTCCATTCAGAAAACGATTACTATCACTTTTTTTTTCAAATTTTATTGTGCGTCCCCAATCGCAAAATCAAGCTTCTTGTCCGATGTGCGTATGATGGCACGAAGCTGGCGAAGTGCAAGCTGCTCTATTTTCTATATGTATTTCCCTCTTTTGATCTTGCGAGGTGGAAAGGGGGGAAATTGGTTTACCAGGAAGCCGTGAGCCGCACTTGGGTCCCCGAAAATCTGCATGAGGCTCCGCGAGCCGCGGTTTGGCCACTCCTGGTCTAGAAGTTGGTATTTCAAAGGTAGGTTCTTCCAGTCTTTGAAAGTGCAGTGGAGAAGTTATTACTGGAACACGTTATTACCAGGCAATGGCTCTACAATATACAATGCGAATTTTGCTGCGTGTATTGGAACGCGCATAAAATCATTAGTATCATGTCATGTATCCTCAAAATAAGACATCACACTGGTAGAATACTACGCATTCTTTCGACTTAATTAAGTGTAGCAGTTGTGCGGGAAGGTTAGTTTTCCAGTTAATGACTCAGCAGCAGCACGAGAATGCCCACCTTGCAGGATGATCCGGAGTCGTGGTCTGCACAAAGGATGCTCTGCGGCACCCTAGCGTCGTACTCCCTCGCCGTTGCAGGTTTCATGCGACATCGTTTTTGTGCGGGCTTGCTTCAGGTGCCGGTGACAGGGTGTCTGCATCGCTGAATTTGATAGAAGGCATAGATCGCGCATTACGTCTGGTGGCTTTAGTACATAGGACTATCTGACTGATTAGCTTATTCCATGCTTATTTTGCGTACTTTGTAGTGTTCCCTGTTAAACATGCATTACCAAATACAAGGTTAGTCAGAAAAAATATTCATACTACGTGCACAACTCTCGCCTTATTTCGTCTGGCATTTGAGTAAAAACAGTACTCAAATTGATCAGAATTAAGGTAATAGGCATAAAACGAACAATACCGCTCGCTAGGAAAAAAAAATAACCCTGTGGTGTTTCGAATAATCTTACAAACCACAACTTGTTTGCACATATCTTGAGACAGGTAGTGACGCCCAAAGGCCAATAAGAGTAGCTACAATGTCCATTTGGTAGCCAGCTCTCCCTGGACAGCCGCCCTATTGGATACTTTTCATGACTGCCCATTTGTGTACAAATGAAGTACAAGTTGACCGGGACCTTGTTTTCCTACAGAGAAAATGGACATTTTTTCAAGCACGAAATTATATAAGCTTTTCAAGTTATTCCCTGCAGGCGTCCAGGCGCTAACGCCATTTCTTTTGGCGCCCCTGTTTTTTTTTTTTTTAGCGTAAACAAATTACAGTGCTTCTTTGCAGTGGGATAAAAGTGTCCGTGTGGTTCATTCGTCACCGGCTGTTGTCCTTAAAATAAAATAAATACCATTCGTAAACTTTTTTGTTTGTAGCATCGCTTACTTAGACTGCTGTTCTTGCAATCTTCTTAAAATTTTAGCTTCTTTAACTTTTTCCTTCGCCAAAAAATTGGTTATGCTCCACAGCTACGGATACATTCCTTGCTGCGATGAGAGATGCAACTGCTGCGGATGCATCAAATAATCGTGCTAAATTCTGAATATTTATAAGGATTACGTTGACGTCCTCACGCAAATTTTATTTTGTTACTTGTTCTGCTATTCCATATGAACAAAGGTCCCGGTCAACATTGAACGACCCTTGTACTTTGTGGAAAAGCAGACACATGCACTTCATGAGTGAAATACGACACTTGAAGTTTGAACATATGTTAAACCATCTAGCATGCCATAAAAAATATCTAACTAGACACAAGCTTGGCAGTCCTAGAGGCCTTACATGGGCCTTATCTAGTTTTGCTCGAAGGGGCTAGTTAGTGCACAGGAGTACGTTTCTTGGTTTTTCTGTGTTCTCTGTTGCTGAGTATAAATGGCAAGTCTGGCATAAATTGTCAGACTTGAACCAAAGCTGCCACGCATGAACCGAAGAACCAACAGTGAACATTAAACCTGGCGTGATGTCTGAAAGTTATGCCCGAAGTTCTTACATGAAAACTGAGGAACCAGAAGCAAGCCTAACCATGTCCGTATGGCAATTTAGACCCAAGGATGCTAAATGGTCGTCAAACTACCAGCAGGAAACCAAACTTTGCCACTTGCTTCGGGATATTTGAGCCAAGATACCCAGAATCTGGCCAAAGAAGGTCCAAGGATTTGGCTCTACTTTGACATTTTCGGGCTTTTTAAAGCCAACTTAATTGTTTTGGTTAAAAAAAGGGCTGCCTGGGCAAGTGTTGCCCAAACAACTCGGACAAATAACCACGTCAATTGTGCGTTTTGAATGCACTCTTAATGAAACACATTAGCACGTGAGAGTATACGATGTCTTACGTTCGAACCTTCCCCATCCAGTGACAAAGGCGGACGAGTTCGGAGCGGCTTCTTCCATACTTTTAGGCAAACACACCGGTGATATGGTGTCCGTGAATTTCACTTCTTCTTTCAGGGTGATAACGATGAGATCGTTCTGAAATTTAAATCGGACATAAAGAGATCCTGGATTCGAGAGCATCACAATATTTATGATACCCAGGTTAGATCAGAACCAGTAAACAAATTATTCGTCCAGTATAGTAAAACAAATTGTACAATACCTCGCAGCACACGAGCTTGCAACAAGATGACATAAACGGCCTCAGCATGCAAAGCTACTTTAAAGCTGATTAGCCTGTTCTCATCCTACATTACCCTAACTGGGCGATGCTTAAGAAGAGCTATCGAGCCTGCTCTATGTGGAAATCAACGCTTGTTCTGGTAGATCATTCTGCTCTGCGGAAAGAACCTGACTATTCGACTGAGATGACGTTCGAAAGAAAAATGTGATTTTCGCTTTGACACTTAACACGACGTTCCGCATGGCCAGAATTCGGTAAACATGTCAGGCTGAGAGAAAAAAAAAGTGTCGGATCAGACAAAGCATTGTTTCGTATGTCCTTATGTATGGCGCTCGCGAATGTGCAAAAATATCTCGTGCGTTTCTAGATGACATGGGTGGAACGGTTTACCTCAATGCAAACAGGGTAATCTGACAGCCATCAAGGCTCACCGAAACTCACCAAAGCTACATGCATCGTGCAGGCCACGCGTTGCCCCATCCGCATCAAGTATTGGCTGACTCAGGGTATATTTCTATCGGCGTAGTACCGGAACGGCGTTTCATAAAACTGCGTTCCTAGAACGCCTTCTTTTTAGGAGGATACGGAGGAGCCGCCGTTTGATTTTGCATTAGTGGAACTGGAACGGGAACTCGTTACGTTTTCGAGGGAACGGTAGGAGGAACGACGTTCCTTTTTATCCATCTATAGATATGTAATTGCATCCGATTCTTAGCAGATATTTAGGCTTTTTATTATTTAATATTTCATTCCCGGACTTAAGGGATGAGAAGTGTCCAAGAGATAGTCAAAAACAAAGAACTGGAACAAAGGTGATCGTGTAACTTTTATGTAGATATTTTCCCTCGCTTGCTTTATTTGATCTGTGGATTATCCAACACAAAATTCAGTTAATGTGCGCAAGCGTAACGTTAATGTAACGGCACGTTCCACTCCTATAACAGTAAAGGGAGCGCGTTCCTTTCGAACCACTGGAACTTGTAACGGGAACTCGTTCTACAATCGAGGAGTACCAAGGAATAGAGCTTACGCTCTTGCTTAGATGGAACGTGTACAACACTGCTTTGAATGCAATGCATGAGGAGAATTGCCTACCGAAGTTATCGGGGTTCCTTTATAACCAGATCCAGAAAGACCATAGTGCGTTTCTAACTGAACAGAATTTGGTAAGCGACCATGATTTTGCGTCAAATAGCCATAGGTGAAGCTTGTCGATTACTCCAATAAAAGGTAAATCTTGCCAGTAGTTACAAAATCAGGAGTAGTCTAACCAGGAATGTTTCGCTTTATATTTTGAATAGTAAACTTTTGAGATCAGTTGGTAAGAGCAAAAGGCTCCGGATCGTCTTTCTTCTCCCATGGCAGGAGGTTGTCTAGGTCTTTATGCACAATTCCTTGGGGTATGATTCGCTTGCCTGTCTTTTACTCCGTTAAACAAATACGTACATACTGTTTTTGTTGTATATAAAAGCCGTCGCATAAAACCGCATCAAACCTTTTGCTGCAAACATCGGATTCTTAAAGCAGAAACCAAACTCTTCTTGAGCTGATTCGCTCGACAAAACCTTATTGTTCAGCATTTCACCGTAAAGTTTACAAAAGCTACCAGCTCCGCTGATTACTTAGTAATTCTCTCAATCCTAGTTAAGGGTAACCCTCTGTTTGCATTACTTTTTGTAGTGATGTGTCGCGTGAAACATTTGAGCGTATTTAAGCGGTTCCTTACCGTGTGAGGGGGTTTGTAGTTGCGGTGCTGGCAGATTTCTTCCACCTCGTACGACATCTCGCCCGTGTCGTCTCGATTCAACAGGTGGGCTCCCAGATGAACTCGAATCATCTTGGCTGTCTTTCTCCTGAAGATAAAAGTAACTTTGTACTGCCATTTAGTTTGTTCATAATGCTTTGACTCATTCGTCCGTTCGCGAGTAATCTGACAAGTGATTGAAAGCTCGTTTATTGAGTGGATCAGTACATCTACAATTATAACGAGTCTCAGCTGGTTTTATCATTGGCAGCACATCCTCGCGTGCACATTTTAAAATCTGGAGACTCAACTCTTCCGGAAAGCACTTGCCAGCGCCAATCGCTGCCCTCTACAAGGCATCTCGGTAAATGACAAGCATCGAAAAAAATGTTTAGACATAAAAAAGTCTGCAGTGTACTACTGAGCACGGTGAAACGTCATACTCAGTGACGTCTCACCGTCGTGCCTCGTCATCGTTATGCTTTTTAGGTTTAAAATGTTTTCTGCGTTGTCACTGGCCTTCACCTTTATTGGAGCGAATGGCCCTCCGAAGTGCTTTGCGGGAAAGCGATCACACAGATTTATTAAAGGGTGGGAAGTAAAATAACGGTATGATTAAAAAACAAAAAAACTGGTGTGTTTTTGACGGAATCGTATAGCTAGCGTTAAAACAGCGGATAATATTATGGTACATTACTGTAACGGCAGCTCAAGAAACGCAGGGGCATGATGCGTTCTGGGCATACTCACTATGGCGTCGCAGCCAATGAGGTAGCGGCATTCGCCGATAAGAACGCCGAAAAGCCAATCATGAGGCAAGGAGTGTGAGCATAAGACACGCCTTGCATTTCTTAAACTGTATCTGTGACTAATGTTTTTATATGTATAAATCATGTAGGCGTACCAGAGAAGCACTCGGGGGCTTGTCTACACACGTCAAGAATCTGAATCGGGCAATTTTGACTTGAGTTATTACTTTGGCAGTGTTGGGTAAAGTACATCTAAAAGGTACTTCAAGTAAAGTACAAAGTAAATTAGACGTGATGTACTTCAAGTGAAAGTAGTAAGTACACTGGTGCAATGTACTTTAAATAAAGTACTATAATACAATGTGCTTTCAAAGCAAAGTACAAGTATTTTTACACACTCGTTCATGATGCCCTTTAATTCCCCGATACAGTGATTTTCTAACTGTTGTGCATTGCCTAGCGGTAATCAGGGCTGCATCACCCCTTTTTTCAAAAACAGCGGCGAATATTTGATAAATTGGCCACAGAGTAGGTTATTCTCATGAATTGAGCCAAATTCCTGAAAATCACTGTATAGCTAGTGATTTTCTCGCACTGGATTGTTGCACCCAATGGGGTTAAATGTACTAGGAGAGTAGCATGACGTCAGCCCTGCAGCTTCTGCAAGCAATCTTCTCATATAGGAATGTCCTCTCCTTATCGAAAAAACAAAAACAGTGTGTGCAAGCGAGCTGGTGATAATTAATCATAATGTGACACCTGAGATTGGGGTGCGAAAAAATTAAGGAACTTTCAAGTCGAAGGAAAAGACAAAAGAGAATGTCTCAAAACATTGTGACGTTCTCCTCTGCTTGTCTTTTCTTCGACTCGAAAGTTAAATTTTTCCGCACCACAGTCTCAGGTGCTACATCATGATTTTTTTGCTCACTTAATATTTTAAACCTCCTCCTTTGCGCTGACCGACCGAGGAGTAGCGAGAGTTCGACAAGCTACGGGGAAGCCGCTCCCAGAACAAGCGGAGCGATTGTCGTCTGCTCACGTTTCTGGTGAGAGTAGAATATCCCTCCCAGTATTTCTTCGGAGTTGACAAAGCAACATTTCGTGATACAAATTTATACAAACCAAATTTGGGAATGTACTTTGAAGTCAAGAGTTGTACTTTCCTCGGAAAGTACCAGAAAAAATACTAAGTAGTCAAGTACATACTCAGAGACCTTACTTCAAGTAGGTACAAGTTACCTAAACCTACTTGAAGTGTACTTGAAGCATAATGTACTACTTCAAGTACTTCCTAGCTCTGCATTTGGGACAAGTGCGGCGGACATGTTCAATAGTGCATTGCGGGCAGATTTGCCAAACAAATTTAGAGCTCGGAAGAGCAGATAGAAATATCTCGCCCCGAAACGCGACGCCATCGGGCCGTGTCGGTGGTCTTTCCTACCTGTTCTTGTTGGAGACAAACAAATTTGATGATGAAACGTCTGCGGGTGCAGAAGATACGCGCTCAGCAGCTAAGCCACCAAAATGGCTCATGATGTACGTCAATGCAAGTCATATCTTCTACCTTGAGATTTCTGAAAATAGTTCTGTCTGGCAACAAAAAATGGTTACGATAATAAATACGGTAATGAATCATACCAGAATATATTCTCAAACAATGCGGTTAATAAACAGGGATAATGACTTTCTCATCATCTTCCCGTCCTTCCAGTCCGTCGGTTTGTCAGTGTCATGACCTGCCAGAAGGTCAATGCACGATAATCAAAGACGGCGAATGCAACAGGCCGTCCGGGTTAAACGAAAGAAGAAGAATCAGACATCAGCGTAATCAAATTTGTTAATGCGGCGAAAGACCGACCACGGTAAATGAATAGCGCCAGCGACACCAGTTCATCAACGCACGAACGGTAAGCAGAACTGGTTATCGATCAACCGTTATTGCGCCAGCAATGAAGAGTTTTCAATAACAGGAACGCCTCAACCAGACAAAGCGAACTGCGGCTGAAATGCCCGCACCAGACCGCCAGTTCGACGTCAACACCTACAAATAAACGTGGTGGTTGCTGTTTAACTTGCGCCATTAATAATAGCCAACGGCATCAATGACGACCACGGTGCCAGCGTTAGCGCACCTGAACTGAACCAGCTGCGTTTGACTACCCTTGAATAAGACATACAACCAGAGTTACTTCACGTTTGACTACGTCAACGTTAATTTCATTAGATGATTCGAAGAGTTTCCACCACACTAGAGGACGTATGTCGCTTTGCGAGCGCGAGTTACCGGAATGTCTATGCATCGAACATCAAGGCTAACCTATAAAAGGTAAGTTTTCGCAAGGCTGGTGGAAAACGATTGCCCCAGTGCAGTCTCGAAGTAGTGGCAACCGAGTGAAATGTGGTCCAACTCGACCGTGGGAATGCGTGCCTCAAAGTTAAGCCACCATTATAGCTGCAGTTTTTTCTTTTCAAACGTTTTCGCAAGCCTTGTCTATCGCGTTGTGCTATCGGTCTCTGCGCGTTCGTGTATTTAAGATAAAAATATAATTGTCAATGCTGACTATTGAACGAGTTGGTGCTGAGTCTTTAAAAACATGGTCGCGCTTACAGACACGGAAAATAGGGAAGAACATCGACAAGACCAAGGAGAAGGACAAGAGGGAAGACGCGAACAAGAGAAAAGTCTCGTTCATCCCTCTGACCCGTGTCTATATGCGCGACCACAATTTTTAAGAATATGTCCCGAACAATTCGGCTAACATGCAATGTATTTACTATAACGCTTGATGTATTTTGCATTATGGCCAGACAAGAACTATTTTCAGAAATCTCAAGGTACAATACATGACTTGCATTGACGTCACATCATGCGCCATTTTGTGGCCTAGCTGCTGGAGCGCGTATCTTCTGCACCATAGACGTTTCATCATCAAATTTGTTTGTCTCAACAAGAACAGGTAGGAAAGACCACCGACACGGCCCGATGGCGTCGCGTTTCGGGGCGAGATATTTCTATCTGCCTTCCGAGCCTAAATTTGTTTGGCAAATCTTTTGCCCGCAATGCACTATTGAACATGTCTGCCGCACTTTCCCAAAATGCAGAGTTGGAAGTACTTGAAGTAGTACATTGTACTTGAAGTACTACTTCACAGTAGGTTTAGGTAACTTGTACCTTACTTGAAGTAAGGTCTCTGAGTATGTACTTGTACTTACTTAAGTATTTTTTTCTGGTACTTTCCGAGAAAAGTACAGTTCTTGACTTCAAAGTACATTCCCTAAATTTGGTTTTGTTAAATTTGTATCACGAAATGTTGCTCTGTCAACTCCGAAGAAATACTGGGAGGATATTCTACTCTCACCAGAAACGTGAGCAGACGACAATCGCTCCGCTTGTTCTGGGGGCGGCTTCCCGTAGCTTTCGAACTCTTGCTACTCCTCGGTCGGTCAGCGCAAAGGAGGAGGTTTAAAATATTAAGTGAGAAAAAAAATCATAATGTAGCACCTGAGACTATGGTGCGGAAAAATTTAATCTTTCGAGGCGAAGAAAAAGACAACAGAGGAGAACACCACAATGTTTTGAGACATTCTCTTTTTTTTGTCTTTTTCCTTCGACTTGAAAGTTCCTTAATTTTTTCGCACCCCAATCTCAGGTGTCACATTATGATTAATTATCACCAGCTCGCTTGCACACACTGTTTTGTTTTTTTCGATAAGGAGAGGACATTCCTATATGAGAAGATTGCTTGCAGAAGCTGCAGGGCTGACGTCATGCTCTCTCCTAGTACATTTAACCCCATTGGGTGCACACAATCCAGTGCGAGAAAATCACTAGCTATACAGTGATTTTCAGGAATTTGGCCCAATTCATGAGAATAACTATACCTGTGGCCAATTTATCAAATATTCGCCGCTGTTTTTGAAAAAAGGGTGATGCAGCCCTGATTACCGCTAGGCAATGCACAACAGTTAGAAAATCACTGTATCGGGGAATTAAAGGGCATCATGAACGACTGTGTAAAAATACTTGTACTTTGCTTTGAAAGCACATTGTATTACAGTACTTTACTTAAAGTACATTGCACCAGTGTACTTACTACTTCACTTGAAGTACATCACGTCTAATTTACTTTGTACTTTACTTGAAGTACCTTTTAGATGTACTTTACCCAACACTGCCAAAATGATAACTCAAGTCAAAATTGCCCGATTCAGATTCTTGACGTGTGTAGACAAGCCCCCGAGTGCTTCTCTGGTACGCCTACATAATTTATACATATAAAAACATTAGTCACAGACAGTTTAAGAAATGCAAGGCGTGTCTTATGCTCACACTCCTTGCCTCATGATTGGCTTTTCGGCGTTCTTATCGGCGAATGCCGCTACCTCATTGGCTGCGACGCCATAGTGAGATGCTCAGAACGCATCATGCCCCTGCGTTTCCTTGAGCTGTCAGTTACAGTAATACCATAATATTATCCGCTGTTTTAACGCCAGCTATACGATTCCGTCAAAAACACACCAGTTTTTTTGTTTTTTAATCATACCGTTATTTTTATTTCCCACCCTTTAATAAATCTGTAGTATTCACTTTCCCGCAAAGCACTTCGGAGGGCCATTCGCTCCAATAAAGTGGAAGGCAAAGTGACAACGCAGAAAAACATGTTAAACCTAAAAAGCATAACGATGACGAGGCACGACGGTGAAACGTCACTGAGCATGACGTTTCGCCGTGCTCAGTAGTACACCACAGACTTTATTTTGTTAAACATTTTTTTTTCGATGCTTGTCATTTACCGAGATGCCTTGGTAGAGGGCAGCGATTGGCGCTGGCAAGTGCTTTCCGGAAGAGTTGAGTCTCCAGATTTGTAAAATGTGCACGCGAGATGTGCCGCCAATGATAAAACCAGCTGAGACTCGTTATAATTGTAGATGTACTGATCCACTCAATAAACGAGCTTTCAATCACTTGTCAGGTTACTCGTGGAACGGACGAATGAGTCACAGCACTATGAACAAACCAAGTTGCAGTACAAAGTTACTTTTTATCTTCAGGAGAAAGACAGCTAAGATGATTCGAGTTCACCTGGGAGCCCACCTGTTGAATCGAGACGACACGGGCGAGATGTCGTACGAGGGTGGAAGAAATCTGCCAGCACCGTAACTACAAACCCTCCCTCACACGGTAAGGAACCGCTTAAATACGCTCAAATGTTTCACGCGACACATCACTAAAAAATGAATGCAAACAAGGAGGGTTACCCTTAACTAGGATTGTGAGAATTACTAAGTAATCAGCGGAGCTGGCAACTTCTGTAAACTTTACGGTGAAATGCTGAACAATAAGGTTTTGTCGAGCGAATCAGCTCAAGAAGAGTTTGGTTTCTTGTTTTAAGAATCCGATGTTTGCAGCGAAAGGTTTGACGCGGTTTTATGCGACGGCTTTTATATACAACAAAAAAACAGTATGTACGTATTTGTTTAACGGAGTAAAAGACAGGCAAGCGAATATACCCCAAGGAATTGTGCATAAAGACCTAGACAACCTCCTGCCACGGGAGAAGAAAGACGATACGGAGCCTTTGCTCTTAGCAACTGATCTCAAAAGTTTACTATTCAAAATATAAAGCGAAACATTCTCGGTTGAGACTACTCCTGATTTTGTAACTACTGGCAAGATTTACCTTTTATTGGAGTAATCGACAAGCGTCACCTATGCGCTATTTGACGCAAAACCATGGTCGCTTACCAAATTCTGTTCAGTTAGAAACGCACTATGGTCTTTCTGGATCTGGTTATAAAGGAACCCCGATACTTCGGTAGGCAATTCTCTCATGCATTGCATTCAAAGCAGTGTTGTACACGTTCCATCTAAGCAAGAGCGTAAGCTTATTCCTTGGTACTCCTCGATTGTGGAACGAGTTCCCGTTACAAGTTCCAGTGGTTCGAAAGGAACGCGCTCCCTTTACTGTTATAGGAGTGGAACGTGCCGTTGCATTAACGTTACGCTTGCGCACATTAACTGAATGTTGTGTTGGATAATCCACAGATCAAATAAAGCAAGCGAGGGAAAATATCTACATAAAAATTACACGATCACCTTTGTTCCAGTTCTTTGTTTTTCACTATCTCTTGGACACTTCCACATCCCTTTAAGTCCGGGGTTGAAATATTAAATAATAAAAAAGCCTAAATATCTGCCAGAATTGGATGCAATTACATATCTATAGATAGAAAAAAAGGAACGTCGTTTCTCCTACCGTTCCTCGAAAACGTAACGAGTTCCCGTTCCAGCTTCACTAATGCAAAATCAAACGGCGGCTCCTCCGTTCCTTCTAAAAAGAAGGCGTTCCAGGAACGCAGTTTATGAAACCCCGTTCCGTACTACGCCGATAGAAATATACCCTGAGTCAGCCAATACTTGATGCGGATGGGGCAACGCGTGGCCTGCAGATGCGTGTAGCTTTGGTGAGTTTTGGTGAGCTTTGATGGCTGTCAGATTACCCTACTTGCATTGAGGTAAACAGTTCAAGCTATGTTATTAAAAACGCACGAGAAATTTTTCACATTCGCGAGGCCATACATAAGGACATACGAAACATGTTTTGTCTTTTCGACACTTTTTTTTTCTAAAACTGACATGTTTACCGAATTCGGGCAATGTGGAACGTCGTGTTAAGTATCAAAGCGAAAATCAAACTTTTGTTTCGAACGTCATCCCCGTTTTCCGAATAGTCAGGTTCTTTCCGCAGAGCAGAATAATCTACCAGAACAAACGTCATTTCCAGATAAAGCTAGGCTCGAAGCTCTTCTTAAGCACAGCTCCAGTTAGGGTAAAATAGGATAAGAACAGACTGATCAGCTTTAAAACAGCTTTACATGCTGAGGCCGTTTATGCCATCTTGTTGCAAGCTCTGTGCCGCGAGGTATTGTACAAATTGTTTTACTATACTGGACGAATAATTTATTTACTGGCTTCTAAGATCTAACCCGGGTATTATAAATATTGTGATACTATCGAATCGAGGGTCTCTTTATGTCCGATTTAAATTTCAGAACGATCTCATCGTTATCACCCTGAAAGAAGAAGTGAATTTCACGGACACCATATCACCGGTGTGTTTGCCTAAAAGTATGGAAGAAGCCGCTCCGAAGTCATCCGCCTTTGTCACTGGATGGGGAAGGTTCCAACGTAAGTCATCATGCACTCTCACCTGCTAATGTGTTTCAATACGAGTACATTCAAAACGCACAATTGACATGGTTATTTGTTCGAGTTGTTTGGGAAACACTTGCCAGGTAGCCCATTTGTTTTCTTGTTTTTAACCAAAACAATTAGGTTGTCTTTAAAAGTTGTCTGTTTTTTAACCAAAAAACCATTAAGTTGTCTAAAAAGGTGGCTTTAAAAAAGCCCCAAAAAGTCAAAGTAGAGCCAAAGTTGACCTTCTTTGGCCAGATCCTGGGTATCTTGGCTCAAATTTGCCAAGCAAGTGACAAGATTAGGTTTCCCACACTCTCAAAAAAGGTATATTCTTACACCCCTTGTCCCATATACAACACCCCAAACTTCAGTTCGACGTACAACGCGCTGACGTCGAACCGATGTTTCCATTTTTCACAAACGGCTTGAGAGCCGAGTGGTGCAACTTATTATAATATCCAATGTAGTACGTGTTATTGACTACAAAAGAAGTTATCCGGGTTTCCTTAACATTACTGCAAAACCTCAGTGTTTTTTTTTTCCTGGAGTCTTTGATACGTGATTGGACGTCAGCGTGCTGTACGTCGAACTCAAGTTTTGGGGTGTCGTACATGGGACAAGGGGTATAACGTCTACACCCCTTTTTTTAGAGTGTACTGGTAGTTTGACTGTCATTTAGCTTCCTTGGGTCTAAATTACCAAACGGACAGAGTTAGGCTTCGCCCTCTGGTTCCTCGGTTTTCATGTAGAAACTTCGTGCTTAAGTTTCCATACATAAGCCAGGTTTAAAGTTCACTGCTGGTTCATCGGTTCATGCGTGGCAGCTTTGATTCAAGTCTGGCAATTTATGCCAGACTACCCCAATTATACCAGCAACAGAAAAAACATAGAAAAGCCAAGAAACGTACGCTGTCACTAACTAACCCCTTGGAGCAAAACCAGATTAGGCGCTAGTGAGGCCACTAGGATTGCCGAGCTTGTGCCAAGTTAGATCATTTTTATGGCGTGCCAGATAGTTTAATCCATATTCAGGCTTCAAGTGTCGTATTTCACTCATGAAGTGCGTGCGTCTGCTTTTTTTACAAAGTGCAATGGTCGTTCGAAATTGACCGGACCTTTGATCATATGCAATAGCGGAACAAGTGGCAAAATGAAACTTACGATTGGACGTTAACGTATTCCTTATGAATATATAGAATTTATAACGATTATTTGACGCATGCGCAGCAGTTGCAGCTCTCATCGCAGCGAGGAATTTATCCATAGCTGTAGAGCAAAGGTGCATAACCAAATTTCTGGCGAAAGAAAAAAGTTAAAGAAGCTGAAATTTTGATAAGATTGAAAGAACAGCAAGCTAAGTAAGCGATGCTACGGACAAAAATGTACGAATGGTACTAACCTTATTTTAAGGACGACAGCCGGTGACGAATGAAACACACGGACAGGATTATCCGACTGCAGTTAAAGACTTAAATTTTTTTACGCTGGAAAAAAAAGGGGGGCGCCAAAAGAAATGGCATTGGAGCCTGGACGCCTGCAGGGAATACGTTGAAAGCTTTCATTATTTCAGTGCTTGAAAAAATATCCATTTCCTCTTTTGGAATAAAGGTTCCGGTAAACCTGGAACTACATTTGTACACGGATGAGCAGCTCATCCAATAGGACGGGCGACCGTCTAGTGAGAGCTGGCTACCAAATGTACATTGCAGCTACTCTTATTTGCCCTTGGGCGTCACTACTTGTCTCAATATATCTATGAACAAGTCGCGGTTTGGAAGATTGTTCGAATCACCACAGGATTATTTTTTTCCAGCGAGCAGTATTTGTTGTTTTATCGCCCATTACCTTGATTATAATCAATTTAGATACTGTTTGTAGACTTAAATGCCAGAGGGAATAAGGGGAGTTGGGCACTTAGTATGAATATTTCTTTCTGACTTAACCTGGTATTTGTAATGCATGTTTAACAGGGAACACTAACGAAGGACACAAAATAAGTATGGAATAAGCTAATCAGTCAGATAGTGATTTTTACTAAAACCCTCTGACGTAATGCGCAATATGTGCCTCCCAAATTCAGCCAACTCGGACATCCTGTCGCCGCACCTGAAGCAAGCCCGCACAAAAACGATGTCACATGAGACCTGCAACGGCGAGGAGTACGACGCTAGGGTACCGCAGAGCATTCTTCGTGCAGACCACGAC
>JAZHYW010039454.1:0-25338 GCA_037355805.1 Ixodes ricinus | reverse complement strand
TTTTCGGTAGGCTTCGATTTGGCTGGAAATTTGCAGACCGCATCGAAAACCCTTTCTGAACTGATAACCAAAATATTGTATAAAAATAAAATTTTTTCGTGAAGTTATTGAATTTTCAAATTACGCCGGCCGCGAGGTTTCCAGGAGGCGACTCTCTACTGGCAACAATGAAAAATCCCTACTTTTCCCTACCCGCGTACGTCACGGGTGGGCAGGCGGACGAGCGACTCGGGCAGCCGCGAAGTGGCTTTCCGGGCGCCAGCGATCGAGATTATTTTTTCGCGGCTTCAAGGTTGAAAGTTCCTTTGCAATATGGGTAGCAATTTGTGCTCCGCGATAGAGTGTAGAAACAGTGCCGGGAAAAAGCTTCTTTTTTACCCTTGTTTTCATGGGTGAAACAAAAAAAAAAGCGTTCCCCGGAAGCCAATGGAGGCCGGCCACGTCAAGGTGCTTTTGCGCGAGCTGTGTGCCGAGAGAACTAGTGTCACGTGAAACATTTTCACATATGCTCGGTCTGTCTATGCTGGTGGCGCAAACTTCATTGTAAAGAAAACTTCATCAGTCGCCCATTGGCTGCTGCTCCTGGGACGAGCTGTGACGTCACAGTAAAGTTCTGGCGATAAAGTTTGATGCATGCTCGTCAAAATTGTAAAGTTCGCCGTGACGTCAGGAATGTCGTCACGATGAAGTTGTTTCTGTAAAGAAAACTTCTGAGAGCTTGGGAGCTCGAAGTCGCGGAAGTTTATCGGTAAAGATGGCGGAGCTTTGTTGTGCGCTGCTGGTCTCCTAGCGTGCCGACAGAGTGTTTCGGGAGCACCGCGACGCCTTTCTGCTCTCGGACGATAGGTTTGTCGCCAATTACCGACTGACGAAGGGAGCGACGAGGTGGCTGTGCGAGCAGCTCCGCCCCGACCTACAACCGGACCGCACGACCATTCGTGTTATCACCGTAGAGCAGCAGGTGTTGTGCGCCCTGCGTTTCTGCGCGGCCGGCGGTTTTCGAGAACGCTGGCCGAGCCCTTGGCGGTGCCGCGGTGGTCAGCGTGGACTCAGTTGCTGCCCGGACCAACACTCGATTTGAAAACATGTCGAGGCTGTCGGTCCGAGCAGCAAGCCTAGCTTCTTTTTCTTCGCCGCAGGAGTTGAGGCGCAGCTACAGTGAACTAGAATAGAAGTAGTGGAAAAATAGCCGGCCTCCAGGTGAGGCGCTTCGTGTAGAACCTACCAGGTAGCGCTGGTGTTCGATTCCGGAGCACTCCTGCCAGCGAAGTTCGCGCCAAGCGTAGCTGTTTTTGATCTTAGCGGTTCATTAGTGTGGCCTATGTATGCTTTATGGGTGTTTCAACGTCTATGAATTAATGTTTAATGCTTACTTGGGCAATGTAGTGAAAACCGGGGTAACCAGTCTTGCATGCTGGCGCGTAGCGGTGTGGATCCGTCTTCTTTCTCTTCGTTTTCACTTGCTTAGCGACAAGACTCGAACCTATGTAATCACAATGCCAAGCCCTTGACATTCACGAAAACAAATCGCGAAAACGACCACAGACACCACAGGAACCATCTGAGAACGTACGCGACGCCATATCCCATGTTACAGTAGCCAAGTCCTCCGGATTTCGACAACAGCGCCACTCGCGGCGGTCTACACTTCTGGCTTCACACAGCCGATGGGTCGGCGCCGACGCTTTTCCACTACCCCTATATTCTAGTTCACTGTAGCGCAGCTGCCGTTGATCCGCCTATGTCAGAGAAAAACAACGGAGCAGGAACGGTGCGAACCTCGAATGCCATTCTAGAGTTACAACTAAACGCGAGACTATTTATATTAAAATAACGCTTACATGTCATTTTATGTAATTTGAATACGGATATCTCTGAATTTAATATGTATATTTGTTCAGCTTTTTTTCTCGAAAAAATAGCACCGCAGTCGACGAAGCGCGTGCTCCCCAGATTTTCCCTCTCCGGGGACTTTCTCTCGCTCTAAAAATCTGTGAAGTTTCAAGTTAACAAGTGCAGCGAACCGTGACGTCGCTGTGAAGATGCCGCCCGATGAAGTTGGGTGCTTGTGAAGTTATGGCGCCTCTCCCCTGGCCACGTCACGATGAACTTAGTTTATAGGTTTCACCAGCATAGACAGACGGAATACTTTATAGCCGCGTGCTGCGAGTTGAGTATCCTTCAGCAGCTGGAACAGTTTCAAGAGCGGCAAGCGCAAACTCAAGCCGGCTGTGACCACCACGAAATCCGTCCAAAGAAGAGCGCTAATAATATCGAGAAAAATAGTACACAATATAGCACTATAGTCGACATTTTGGACAGTCATATTTGTGATTCACAATGGGTTCAATGATTTTTTTTTTATTTTTTATAAACACTATGTCTGTTTCAGACGTTGAATCTAGCTCGGGCTACTCTCGGAGTTCCACTCGCGCGGCCGATATGTTGAAGACGAGAAGTGAAACGTCTAAACAAAGTTCAAGTCTGAATTTGGACATGACTTTCGACATATTGCTATTCCTGTCTGCTATTGCAGAGGTTTATGAAGCAGGTGTCGAGCTCCATTAATATACGATAGAGCCTTTGCCTGGTTTGTCAAATGGTTGGCGTGCAATATTCTCTGCAGAAGAAGTGATGATCTATTGCGGAAAAAATTTTATATAGGGCTGAAAAGTTTTTTTAAAACCATGAAAATATTAATGTCGTTGAGGGGAGGCATGCAAATTTACAGCCGATGGAAACTGTGCTAAATCAAAACTTAATTAAAAAATATCTTATATAGAATTACCCCCTTCCCATGTGCTCTCGTGGATGGGTGTTCGAACGCGTTGCATTCTACTCCAAAAGTTAAAAAAAAGATAAATACGGGTACACATTTTCTTTAGTAACTTTTGTTAACTTAATTATTTTGAATTAAAAGTTTTTATGTATTTCTGTACCTTACGCACTATTGTACCTTCAAGCAAATATTCTTTATTTGACGATGAACAGTGTATTTGTGCATTTTATACGCATTCCATTGCATCTTGATGTTTGGGTTGCGGAGCTCTTTTAATTGTCATTTTAACACTATCTTCATGACCAGTAACCTGCCATCTGATCTACATGAATGCAGTTAATTCCATTCTATACATTTCATTATTTATGAGAATCACAGTGTACATGTGTTAGGTCCCAGCCCAGCACACACATGTTCGTCGCTTTGGAAGGCGAGCAAAGTACGCGCCACACGCACGAACGCTGAAAATGGCATCGACCAGAAGCGCTTTTCAGAAATAGTCTATAGATCTTTTGCTAAATTACTTAAGCACCAGGGAGCATACTCATGCTATAAGAGTGGTTACACGTGCTGGCGCCTGCAACAGTAACTTTTCTAAAGAAAATCTGAAACAAAATGGCACGTTCCTTCAGGTTATACGAGCGTGTGGGGCACCTGTACCCACATTCCGAGCATTTTCCGTGGTGCTTTGGCAATTTGTAAAAAAATGTATTGCGCGACTCTTCGACCTTTCTTCGCCAGCCATCTTTTAATAAAAAGAGAACGGATTTACTAGCGATATCACGAAACTAGCGAGCCGCGGCTTGAGCGTACCGAGTTGCAAAAACGGTTTTAACAAAATTCCCATTGCTGCCAATTTTTTTTCTTTCTTATAGTTCAGCACGTAGGCCAAGGTCATACTTTGTGCGAATAAAGATTATTATCAACTTCAAATAGCACGAACGCCCAGGTTTTCCCGCTGTTAGATGCGAGAAAGGCGGGCGCGAGCGTACCCGATGGCCGGCCGCGCGCCTCGCTGCCCACCCGTGACGTCACGCTTGGGTGGCGGGGAAAACTGGGGAAAACCTAGGGAGAACGAAGTTTCGGCTTCGGCAGCAAATAAAATATCACTTTTTTAATTAACTAGAGTGAATCTGGGAGAACGAGATAGCATTTCGGAATCAGGAAGCCATCCGCATTCAGATGATGCCTTTGGATTAGGTAGCTCGAAAAATCGGTGGAGGAAAGCGACGTTCTCGTTCGGCAAAACTAGAACTTCCGTTGTCCCGCAAGCTCCCGATCCCCGCGAGAGCGGGCTGTTGCTATGGCGACAGCGTCTTCGGCAACACGAGCAACCAATCTGAGAGCTCGCCATGGTTCGGAGCCGTTCGGAGCACGTGGATTTTGAATAACAAACAGAGGCGGCCTTTCCGCCAACGCTTGTCCGGGGATCGTATCTGTGCAGGGAAATGTGGACGCTACCACGATTGAAACGGGCCCGAATGCCGAGGCCGGGATAACCGCCTTTGTCAACTTCTACGAACCCGATCGCTACGAAGTCAACACAACCGTCATCGATGTTAAACGAAGGCGACCCGCGCCGCTCGTTTGCAATGCGGCGTAGATGCAGGAGCGAGCCGACGTCCAAAGAGATCCGTTTGAACTACGGGTGTCAGCAAGAGCCACGGAAAAACCTGTTCGCACTTGGAGCGGACGCGCGCATTTGATCGAAGCGCTGTATTCGAGCTGTTGAACCGCGTCTTGGTAAGCGCTTCGGGGTGACGTGGCACTCGGCAAAGGAAGGTTGGACCGGCATCGCGTAGCTCTCTCGAACTGTTCTAGCTCGACAGCGTTGACATACCGTCGTGTCGGAATGAAAAATGCCATACTAATGACAAAGTGTACCTACCATATGTTGCGAAGGTAATCCATATGGCGTTTATTTGAGCTCTGTATCACACAAGACAATGAGATAGAATCGACGAGAGTCTCTTTTCGAAGACAGCGTTCGTCACCGCTGCCTCGGAAAACAATGGAAAGACACTACCTTTTAATCGAAAATTCACGAAAAGTTGGCTAGTTAAGCCGGAAGACCTATTCTCTAACTTCGTGATTTCTTGCACAGAAGCATGGAGAAATTACTGTACCGCTGATTAGAAGCCTAAATCAGAGAATAACAGCACCCAGCTTTGCATCCTCCTATATAGATGAGCTGGCTGGACTAGCGGATCGAATTCTGGGCAGCGCTGACACCTCGTGACGCGGGCGAGAGCACGTGGTTAACGTGTAACTTGCGCAGGGTACGTACTAGCCGAAGCATTGGTATCACGAGCTCAGTGACTCCTTATATATATATTTTTTTTCGTTTTCATTGCGATTATGTGCGATTTTGTCTGGATATTGATTTTTCCGAGGCTTTTGCAGAATGTACTGGGGCCGAGAACTGGTCAAATCGCGTAGTGCGGATTTTTTTTTTCTTGGCTCCTTCATTACGTGTGATGGAAAATAAACTGTTACTATTATACTGCAGTTTCTCGGCCAGACGGATCGGTGTCGCCATCTAGGGGTCAAATTTTAATCTTCTTCAAGATGGCCACTGTGGGACCGCCAAGCGTTTTAAAGACTTTTGCGTACCTTTATTTTTTACTGGCGATTTTATTCCAACGTTTAGCCCGTGTGCATTCTCCTCCGTTGCAGGGTAAAGGGTAACTCTGGTAAATTTGCTCAATTTTAGGGTTACGAGTTGCTTTTAGTTAAAGAAGTGTCCCTAAATTGCGATATGTTTTTGTTTATTTTTGTATGTTTTGTGTATAGTTTTGTAAACATCTTATTTCAAAGTTTTGTTTCGGGGGTTTACGGCGAAACCGAAACTACCGGCTCGAGGATGATGGCAACCCTTGTGATCAGCTGCATATGGTTGTCGTGTGACGCAAAGTTCGTACCGCCATACCGCAAATGTACGACTGGCCTCGTCGTAAGAGCAGTTCCGATCAGTCAGGTAAGACGCTACGGCTGTTTTACAGTTTTGCTTCTTAGATATCAAACATCTGTAGAACATATTAATACACAGGCATAAAGTTGCCGCCCGAACAGCGAGTTGGCCACGGGGAACTCAGGCTCAGCGCAGATTCAGAACGATCGCCCCACTTATCTTCTGAGAAGAACTCTAAATCTTGGTAGTGTGCGATGCACGTTACAGAAGCGTTCTGGAAGCTAATGGTAAGCTCGCGCTGAGCAGGAACGGACTAAACTATGCCGTCGGTGAATGCCACCTTCGGCACCGCGACGCGCTTCGGCGAGCCGGAAGTCAAAGCGCCGAGAAACGGAGGGAGAGGAGGAGGCGAGAGGGACGTCAGAACCCCGAGATCTGGTTCGAACGATTAGTGGGTAGACCCCAGTATAAAGGCTCTGGTAGACCTAAAGCTAGCGGCCTTTGTTGTCTCCACTGTACTCGTCGAACGCTTTCGAATGGGAGAGCCGAACGACGGACGCCGGCGTTCCGCCTTCGAAAGCGTTCGACGAGTGCAGTGGAGACAACAGAGGCAGCTATAGCTTTAGCTCTACCCACTAATCATTGCAATCAGAGCTCGGCGTTGTGACGTCCTCCTCCCCCTCACTTTCTCGGCGCATAATCTGGAGCACTTACAAACTACGGCCGCTAAAACATGACACAACGAGCAGAAACCGAATAACGCAGCGGACAAACGCACCAGCTAGCCTGCACCCTCACCATTGCTTCGTAACCTTCTTGAGTACGAACATGACAGCGGGGCACAAGGCTGCTCGATAAACTGCCAATCCGCTGAATGCCCGCCTTGAAAGATGGTGGCAGCATTTGTAATATTTGTTTTAGAATGGATCCCGGTTCCCATTGTGGAATATTTTTGGCGGTGCTCGTATTTCGTCTCTGTACACGAATATCATGGTTAGACGGTCCCACTCTTTTCACTTTAACGGAGCGAACGCTGCAGAAGACGAGGGTCCCTCCTTGCCTCCTCTCCAGCCTACGCTGGCTAAAGTCAGTGATGCGACTGCTGCGGGGCCAACATTTCGCCAAAAGTTTATGGCACTTTATTAATGCTGAAAATAGAATGGCTCGGGCCCGGCTACACGTCCGGATCGTTATGGTAGGCATGTGTGAATTTTCGGAGCTTCCGATTCTAGCCGCAAATAACGTGCTTACTATCCTATCTGATATCTTTGTCGGTTTCAAGCTCTGATGGTACTCGGAATTTCCACGACTCTTAACGTTTCTGGTCTGCTCTGGCGGGTAAGTTAGCTTTGTTGAATACCCTTCTCACCGCGCTCTTGTGTACTACGTGAAGCTACAACCGTGAAGTAGGCATCGCAATTTTGCTTGTCTTGCTTGCCCGCAGTGCATCCGATTGCTAAAGGGAAAGCACTCCCCCAGAGCGGGACGTTAAACACGCAGGTGTGGTTTGTGTAGGCGAGTTATACGCCCGGGGGAACATAGTATAGAGGACTAATCGTAACGATCATTCGGCTAATTAGTTAAAATTCGTTAATCAACTTTTTAATAATGAAAATAGACATATGGTTCCAATTAGAAACTTCCTCAGCGTCGTCGAAAACCACTAAATCAGTAATTTTCAGAAAGACTTTCACCGCGTGAGAAGCGTAGTAGTGCACTAAAGTTACCACTCATGGAGCGGGTACAAGGCTAGTGGTTGCGTTAAGGCGCCCGCGCAATTTTTCCGTCTCTTATCTAGCTCCAGCCTTGCACCTGCTCCACGAGTGGTAACTTCAGCGCACTACTGCGCTTCTCACGCGCTCAGTGTTTCTCAAAATAACTGATTTAGGGGTTTTGAACGACGCTCAGTAAATTTATAATTGGAACCATCAGACTAGTTTTCACTAATTAAAATGTTAATTATCAGTTTTTAAATAATTGGTCGACTGATCGTTATGATTAGCCCCATACACGATGTCCCCCTGGCCGTACAACTCACCTGAACAAACCGCATAAGTGTAGCTTTCACAGCTTTTTTAAAACAAATCTGTTAAGCGTAAAAGAAAATACCTATATTCTCCATAGCACCATCTATTTTCTTCTTCTTCACCCTGTATATCATATATATATATATATATATATATATATATATATATATATATATATATATATATATATAGGGTGTTTCAGGAAAGGTGGACAAATTCGATATTGCGAAAACTACGCCTCGCAACAAAAAAGGCTTGTGTCTTGTTTTGGGAAAATTTTTGGATAATTGGATTGTTAATTATTGTTGCGTAATTAACTTTTTTAATATTGTGTTTAAGGGCATGGTTTCAATTAGAAAATTGCTCAGCATCATCAAAAGACACTAAATCAACAAATTGCAGAACGATAGAAGGCACGCGAAGCATTTTACGGCTTTCTGAAAAACGCGCACAAATTCGACGGGTTTTTAAGTTTCGGTTTGCTATCGGAGCGCATCTCGGCCCCGGCGGCACCGCGCCCCGTGGAGAAATAGTGCAACCAACCTCTGCTGCGCTGTCATCTCGCGACGCAGCCTCTGCTGCGTCGCGCGATGACAGCGCACGTAATTCGGGGTGCCGTGTATGTTCCCGTGTGCTCTCTCGGAGGACGCTTCCTCTCCCTCTTTCTGCTGAGATTAGCGGGCCTTATGCTGCAGCTTAGAGCCGAGCGAGGTCACGTAAGCTTTTCGCCGTAGTTCCTTCGGCTGCCACTCGCGGCTGCAGGTGGGGAAAAAGCTCGACTTTGGCTTTGAGGATTATGCAGCGGAATTGCGACATTTTTTAATGAAGGAGGTGTTTTCTCTATCCTCCGGGACACGATAAACAACGTAAAAATGACGAGATGCCAAATTCTTTTAATCTTAAAATCGTTGCACCCCCCCCCCCTTTTAACCTGTAACTGACAATAGGAGCACCAAAAAGCGTTTTTCTTCACGCTCGTACTACGAGCCTTTGCTGCACTATAGACCTTCTTCACAAGGGCGCTGCCATCTTGAAATATCGTCACTTCCACTATGAGCGACAACGTGGTTTTACCGTCGCCACGCCAATAGAATATATTTAAGATATGAGCGTGGCCCGTTTACACTTTTGTGACCGAGTAAGACCGAGAGAGACCAGACCGGTTTTAATCCTCTTGCGACGTCTTAGAACTACCTCCGCTGCAGCGCATCCGGTCCTAAGAGTTCGCAAGAAGCTTAAAAACCGGTCTGGTCTCTCTCGGTCGTAATCGGTTGCAAGAGTGTGAACGAGACTACAAAGCGCCTTTCACACTCTTGCAACCGAGTACGACTGAGAAAGACCAGACCGGTTTCTAAGCTTCTTGCGAACTCTTAGGACCGGATGCGCTGCAGCGTAGCTGGTCCTAAAACGTCGCAAGAGGCTTAAAAACCGGTGTTGTCTCTCTCGGTCACTGCAAGAGTGTGACGAACAGTGGCCTTAAGACGTCGCAAGAGGCTTAAAAGCCGGTTCTGTCTTTCTCGGTCTTACCTGGTTGCAAGAGGGTGAACGAGCCTTTAGGGACCAGGCACGCAGCAGCGCGCCGGTCCTAAGACGTGGCAAGAGGCTTAAAAACCGGTTCTGTCTCTCTCGGTCTTACTCGGTTGCAAGAGTGTGAACGAGCCTTAGGGCCCGTTGCACACTCTTGCGACCTCTTAAAACTGGTTTCCTTAAAACATCTTACAACGAGAGGACACACTGGCGCCATCTATTGGCTAGCAGTGTAAACTTGGCGGTGCGGCATATTTTCTATCTCTGTCGCGCATTATCCTTTCTTTCTTGGCTCGAAAAATTTTTGTCAACGTTATAAACGAGCCTTTCTTATAGACCTTTTCTGCAAGTGCGCCGCCATCTTGAATTGACGTCACTTCCAGTATGGGCGAAAACATTGTTTTGCCTTTGCCACGCCAATAGAAGGCATTTAGGATATAAGCGTAACCGTCACACTTTCTCGTTTTGCCTCCCCTTTATTTTTTACTATTTGCAGGTTGAAACGTTGGATTATTTTTTCGTCGCCCATACCGGATACGCCTATTAGGTGGCTGGGGACGAGTACACAGAAAAGGTCTATAGGTATTACGCACATTTGACCTCGGGAATCCCGCAAAACCTTCGCTCTAGTGAAATGCAGTTCCAGGGTCACCGCATAGATGGCGTCAGCGTGCCAGTGTGTTCTCTCGTCCTAAGAAATTTCAAGAGGTTTTAAGAAGTCTCTTCTATCTCGGACGTACTCGGTTGCAAGAGTGTGAACGGGCCTTAACCGTCACCCATTCTCGTTTTGCCTCTTTTTTTTTTTTTGCAGGTCGGAATGTTTTATTATTTTTTGGTCAACTATATTGGATATGTCCACCAGGTGACTGGGGACAAGAGTAAGCGAAAAAGGTCTTTAGTGCGCATTAAGTTGGAAGGACAAATACATTTATGGCCTGTTCTCACAATTGCAATCCCAAAAATTTCGGGCTGAAAGGAACCTTTTCAACGGGTTTCCTAACCAGGGATTGTGCTTTTGGTCTAGTAGTCGACGCATTTACGGCATTTTTCTATTCCAGACAAAAGGAGGCGAAATTCTCTGTTCTGGCGGAATATATTGTTCACGCGCTTGTTCTCTGCTCATTCGACACCTGCTGTCAAAAGTTGGCGTATCGAGGCGCAGCGGGCGCAAAAAAGGGCCATCTAACTTTGTTACGGGCGTAACTGTATGGGCACTCTTTATTCCAACATTTTACCCTTTTTTATGTTTTGCTCGGATGACTTGGCAGCGCGACGCTTACGGATATCGACATTGGACTCGAAAGGACTGGGAGCCACTCAAGAGGTGAATGTTGAAAAATTATTATTTCAAACTTTTTCATATAAAAAAAAACAATTTTTTTGGTATAATGAAAGAAATGGACTGCTACAACAAAACAAAAAAGCAAAAAAAAAGAAAACGTAGCTTTTTTTTTTGGGGGGGGGAGTGTTTTTATTATATATTTTCAAAACAAACGGTCTATGTTTTTCTGTTTTTTTCTCCTTCCTGAATTTTAGTTAGGCGGCATTTAGGATCCGCGCTGGTGATTTGCTTTATTGTCAGTCTCTTTTGCTTTAGTTGTGACAAAGCTCCACTAAAATTGAGATGGTGTTCAGAGATGTTTTTTTGTTGTCGTTCTTGTTTCTGATAAGAAACCCGGTGCCAAAATCACAACGCTAACGCAGCTATAAAATTATTATTATTATTATTAATATTATTATTATTATTATTATTATTATTATTATTTCTTTTTTATTTGGCTTTGAAGAGTTTGCTTACGATTAAGGTTTGGTGGTAATGGTGAAAACGAGTGTCTCTATGCCGACGGATCGAGTGAAGCAAGGAAGTGAGTTGTAAACCGACTCCTCTTTTTTGTTGTTGGCCTGCTTTTTTCGGTGTTGAATGTGCCGTACTTTAAACCCGGCGATGTGTTTGTGTGAGTCTAGAGCCGGAGTTGCACTGCTCGTAGACCATACAGAAGACAGTCTGCCAGACATCAGTCACCGCGATATCCGTGGTTCGAATGCCGCGTGGCCAAGTTTTCTCCTTGAACTCGTTGCCATACGGCTTTCGGAAATCGGATCTTGGGGTGAATCGCGTTCGAATCTGTTTGCAGACTGCCTTTTGTAGGATGTATAAGCAGCGTGACCCCGCCTTAAAGCGTCAAATCCAAGGGCCGTGGGCGTGTTGGCGGCCGAATGGGCTATACTTCGTTTCAGCTTGGGTCCAGACGCAGCCGATGCTACGAGCGCGAGCGTGTGGCCCTGAACAGTGCTTGCATTGCACGAGCGCGCGTGCTTGGCAGGGACGCTGAAAGCCCGGAGCTCGCGCTTGTAGCATCGCCTGCGTCTGGACCCAAGCTGAAACGAAGTATAGCGCGCACCAGCTCGAAGCACGAGGACTGAAACCTCGCGCTGCAGATCCCAGGGATCCTGGGTTCAATCCCCACCCCTGCCCGTTTCCATCTGGAGGAGCATCGTACCGGCGTGCGGTCATGTATCACTACTGCGTCGCGTGCACGTTCAAGACCCAAGGCTGGCGGTTTTACTGCAATGGTTAAACTTGTCACATACAGCGCGCTCTGTTAGAAAAAATTGCGGTGGCTTAGCCCGGCTATGCCAGGATATACGTAGCGTGAGCTTATGCGCACAAAATGAGAGTCGCTATCAAGCGGCTCCGGTGCAGCGTCAGACTTGGCTACTGCGCAACGGAGGCGCACAGCTGGGCACGCGGCGGCGCCAGTGCGTCTGCCGCGGCTATGATGTCACTCCTCTGGAATGCGCAGACCGGCGAGGCGGGCGAGGCGGTCGCGGCTGCGGCGGAGCGCGCGGCGGCGGCTTCGCGTGGCTCTCATAATGAGCCGTGCTCATTATGCGAGCCGTGCTCATTATGCAAAGCGCGCGGCGGCGGCGGAGGAGCCACCGCCGCCGCGCGTGGCCACGCGTGGCGCGTGGCTTTCATAATGAGCACGGCTCATTATGAGAGCCACGCGAAACTGCTCAACCTCGGCCAGTGTAGCTAACGTTACAAAACGTCCGCTGAAGTACGGGACATATCCCTGCTAACTTTGTTGCCACAACATTATGGTGTACTAGAACTGGGCAGTGTGTCGTCCGCGCCGAGAAGCAACGGAGGGAGGAGGTCGGCGCAGCGATGACGGCGCGCAAGGACGGCAGGGGGCGCTGCGGGTAACAGGCGTGCTCCTTTCCGCTCGGATTGCCGTGTGGTCGTACTGCTTGTGATCGCGTGGTTCGCGTCGTCGCTCTGTTTTGCTGCAGTGTTTTATTTTTTAATGGTTGAGTGAAATGGATTGCAATCATCGGTGCCGTTCAGTGGCATTTAGACAACGCGTGCAATGACGGAGGGACGGCGGGACCAGAGGGATAGGACGTGTTTTGCGCCGGGGCAGTGATTTCCCTACACTCCCCCCCCCCCTTGTTTTTCCGAAGGCACCCCTTAATTTGCAACGACTCCTATATTCTCAATGCTCCCCCCCCCCCCTAAAAATTTAGACACGCCCTCTAATTTCAATTTCTGGGGAAACCCCTGTGCCGGAGTGCAACAGTGGCTACCGGTCCCGCAGAGAAGCCCGTTCCCTTTTTCGTACCCCTCTCGAGTTCGATCGGCGTGAGACGTTCCCGAAACATTAAAAGGAGTGACAGGGAGACTCTGCTTCATGTAATGCAGGCAGTCATGACAGTCGTGCTCCACATTTTTTTTTTCTTCGGACTTTCCGCACCTGGTAAAGTATCTGCTAAATCGGTTTTATAGACACTGGCTTCGACACACCGAAGGGTCCTGTGCACGCTGACTGCATTAGAAAGGCTTGGAGAAGTGACTGTGAAAATGTGACGTTGAAGGTTATGGGCCTCACATCAGCAAAGTATTTTTTTTTCCTAAAGGCTTTGACAAGATGAGGGCTGGCCCCGCACTCCGTCTCTTCAATGAGGAGGTGCTAAGAAGCCTATTGTTTTACCGCAAGGAAATTGAAAGGTCTTGTGGCCCAGCGCAAGAGACTGAGTCAATTATCCTGAAGATATCGAAGCTTATCAAGATCATGACCTCACGCTGGAGAATGTAGTGGTACAGAACGCCATAGGCGCCGACTACGGGGAGGTCGGGAGCCCCCGTAGTCTTTGGGCTCCCGCCTCCGGAATCTTTGGGTGCACCTCGTTAATCTCATCTGTGCGCTGGAGCCCACTGTATAAATAAAAATTTATCTGTGCGCCCTGGTGCTCACACATATCCTAGCTGGCGCTCAGTGGATAAATAAAAATTTATCCACTCTGGTCACTACCAAAGCTGGTGAGTGGATAAAATTTTCAAACTATTCGCACAGTCCGTGTTGCGAAGACCCTACGTAGTATTAGCAAATACGATAAAGGCTAGTGCTGGAAATTCCTTCGAAAGCCAATGGAAGTAGTTGCGAAGACGACAGTGGCACTTCTATAGCGTACCTGCAGCCTACGGCTGTCGAGGACATAATACGTTTTGTAAGCCCCATTTTGTTTTCCCAAACGTTGAAACAGTGCATTACGTTAGTGCGCTTGAACCACGGAATACACTGATCACAACTGTACAGTGATAGCTAAATGATAGGGTCACAAAAGCAGCCATTTGTTTAGGTATCATGCCTGCCGTCAGCATGCTTATTCTACGTTATCCAGGGGATTACACACGTTTGGGACGTCTCTTTCAAGAGACGTCCCGAACGTTTCCAGGAGGGGGGGACTTTCCGTTTATTCAGAACGCAACGCTGTTAGCGCGAACAAGCTATCGCCGGTTTTTCTATAAGAAACCAAAGGATATCAGCAAAGTTCTTTGCTGCGGAAAAGCTCATTCGGGTCTATAATGTAGGCGATAAAATTTCGTCCTCGCTAATACTCTTTCGAAGTAAATGAGGAAAAAGCGCTAATGTCGTGTTCGCGCTGGCAGTGTCGCGATGTGTACTGTGGCGTCCTGCCCGAAGATGCACGTCTCGGGCAAAGCATTTGGCAACGAATTAGTGCGATAAATAATATGTGAACACAGCAGAAATAAAGAGTACTGTAAAGAGCTTAGCCAAACAATACGAAAGAATTGAACCAGTGCGGAACGCACTGGTTCAATTCTTTCAGATATTTTTATACGTAGAAACGACTGCCCGCGAATACATGGTGATGAATGGCATGAGCTTACAGGAACGGGCCTTACTTTCCCACTGATACTTTCCGAAAATCACTTACAACTTTCGAATAAGAGGCAGAGTTCTGAAACATAGGCATCTTGTCCGGACTGCTAGAGCTACGTTTGAGTGGAGACTGATCGTTTGTCAAGGTATAATTCTTTTTTTGCGGTGAAAAAACACTTTTAAATGTTTTTAGGGGCACGCTGCATCATTGGACAGGCTTTTGTAAGTCTAGTTCTGCAAGATGTACCATTTCGTGAAGGTATCTGTATGCTCCTGTTGTGTCACACATACACGTACAGAGCGCGACACTGTTAGCGCGAACAAGCGATCGCCAGTTTTTTGTTTTTCTCTTAGAACCGAAAGGTTCTCGTCAAAGATATCATCGTTATAGAAAGAGCTCATTTATGGCTCTAATATAAGGGGTAAAATTGTATGCCCACTAATACTCTTTCCTAATAAAATACGAAAAGGCGCCGATGTCGTGTTCGCGCTAACAGTGTCGCGATGTGTACATACAGCTGGTGAAGCCGAAGTTCCTCGTAGTGCGGATCCCGCATCTTCCGTGCGATGTACTTCGGTGGTTCCCTGCAATATGAGCATGCACCAAGGGGAAAATATTCTTTCAAATTCATAAAGATTCGAAGAAAGGTGAAATATGCATCCTTGGGTACTGATAATAATGAACCATTGCAGTGAGCAAATTGTAAGGGAAAGTCAGGTGTTTATTACCTCAAAAGTATTAACATTTATTTCAAAAATGAATAGTACCAGCTGACTAGGTGGAATGATCTGTTATCAACTTACAACTTCCCTTGGCAAAATTTATCGTGAAAAATCTCATTATTGATGAGCACACAAAGCCTCTTGGCTCAATACGTAAATCTCCAATGGGGACAGGTAGCCTCGATGACAAAATTTAATAGATAAATGAAAAAAAAAACTAACCTATATACTTTTAAACGTTGAGACAGGGGGACATACGAAGAGGACGAAAAAAGGGGGCATCACAACGACGTCTCAAAGACGTCGTTGTGTTGTCCCATTTTTCCTTTCTCTTCGTTTGTTCTTCTCTTTCGGGGTTTATAAGCATACGTATGATCGTTCATGAGCTATCCTGCGCCATTACCCTTAATTCAGTACCCTAATTTATAGAGTGTCGCAGGTTAAAGGAGCTGTGCAACAGTTATAGTGATTTGCTTTAATAATTTGGGAGTTGGTGTCTCGACCTTTCTGAGTAAAGAACAAAAAACCGCTTTTGCCTGCATGACCTAGTTTTTATTTTAAAAATGGACAAAGATTGAGGTTTTCGGCGCCTCTCAACTCCTTCACTAACTTCCGAGTCACGTGCGCTGTGGCGTCAATGGGGAAGGCGCGGGGTTCCGGTGAAGCGCTCTCTTTAGAGCCATCAGTGAGCACTGAGCAGCGAGAACTCAACCGCTCGCGACCGCGTGACCACGTGCTGGCGCGCGTATGGTGAAAGGAGGAAAGTCTCATCCGGGTCCGGCCATGCCCGTCCGGCCCTCTCCCCCTACCCTCCGGCTTCTGGCGGCTGTTCCGCTGCTGACGGTTTTGTGGACCTAGGATAAATGGCGCCACTGAAACTCCGTATAATAAAAGGTTTGTCGATGATACCAGATTTTTGACGCATTTATCTTTATGTTGGAACGACAAGATTTATAGAAAAGTTACCTTTTGTCGAGCAGGTATTCGCACAACTTGCTATCTTTCTACAAGATTCCCATTGACGTCATGGCGCGTAGTTTCTCATGGCCGCCGCTCGCGGCTGCAGGTCGAGGAATATTCAAATTTTGCTTCGCGATTACGCGGCGGAGTAGCGACATTTCAAAGGAAGGAGGTGTGTTTCTGTCCTTTGGGACAAGGTGAACAATGTCAAAAGCAGAAAACACCAATTCTTTGGTGATGCGTGCTCGATGCTCGTCAAGTTTCTAATTGGAATCATGTTTATTTGAAGTTAATTAAGAAGTTATCAACATATATTTGTTTATAATCCGACTTATCGTAAAGATGTCCCGTACATGGTGTCCCCCTTGGTCGTATAAGTCACCCGCGCAGACCGCATTAATGGCCTACCTTTCAGGACTCTTTTTTCCTGAAATTTGCTCATATTTAATGTAATTTCGCTTTTCTTTTTTCTTTTTTTTAAAGATGTTTAGAATCATAAATGGACGATATCAGAATCCACTTGAGTGTTTTTAACTGCGTTTCCTAAATAACACCGAGTGTGGAGGCGACCCGGTGATACTTAGTCCTTAATGTAACACCCGAGACTGGGGTGCGAAAGAATGACGACGCTTGGGTAACTTGATATCCTGAGAATACGGACGCTATTTCCTGCCCATGTTAACTTCCTCGGTTCCCAAAGACTGAAAGCTCGCGGCGGAGCATCTACCGAACTCTCGACCTGTCACCGGCCCTATATAATTACCCGATATTGGCGACTCTGGCGAAATGGACGGCACCTACAGGCTAAGACAGAAGGCTGTGTGGCGGCAGGTTCGCTCGGCAGCAGCCTTCGCGAGCGAATCAGTTGCTCACGGCGCCTGGGCGGTCCAAAGACAGAGCTCTGGAAAGCAGCCTCAGGAGGCGAGCGAGGCTATCGCATTTCGACCACCAGCAAATTCCCCGCAAAAACAACCCCAGCTTTTTTTTTTTAAATTGTGTTTTGCGCATTAATATTTTATGATACGTTTCGAACGGATTGGAGTAGACGTGAGCTTTGACGCGCGCGTTGCGTCTCGACACCTGTAGCGTTCGGCACGCGTGGAAAGAGAGAAGAATCGCGAAAAGGCGAAGATCCAGCAGCGAGTGCGCGCCTCAGTGAGCATACGAGGCAGGCGTCGACGCACGAGAAAACGCGTCGTGGCAAACGACGCACGACGATGACCCTCTCGGGCTAATCAACAAATGGGGAGCGCGCAGATAGATCGTTCGCGGGCGTCAAGTGACGACGTCCTCACGGTGGACCGCAGCTGGCACGTCACCAGCCAATCCGGCGTTGGGAACGTGTCACAGGACGCTCACACCCCATCGGATTGGCTTCGGTGGCTGGTATGGGGTCTTTTGCGGTCCATCTTGAGGGTGGCGGGTACATGAATTCGCTGCAAGTCGTAAACTCGAGTTTGTTCGTTGCTGCCCTGCTGAGTGGCCTGCGATCCCTCGATGAAAAGCGTTCGAAAAGCGCCGACGACCGTTCGTTACCAGCTGCAGCTTGTGAGGAAGAATGTTGTCGTGCTCTGACGTCACGAGTGACGTTCCTTCAAGAATGGGTGGCGTTGTTCTCATGATTACGACAGATGGAACTTCCGTTGCTGTACGTGTCCTTCGCGCTGCGAACCTGCAATTCGCGTCGAGAAAAATAATGGAAGTGAAGAGGACTCGTGAACGGATGGGCCTCGGATGGAGGGATGATGGATGGATGAATTTAAGATCAGCCCTTGGGATCGGGTAGTGGCTTGCGCCCTTGTTTTAGCCTATATGTATCATTAAAGTTACCCCTTCTCGTGAATGTTTCCTCCGCCCGTAAATTAGCCCGGACCACCGTTCCTTTAGCCTTGTCGTTGTTCTGGCCCCTTCAGGGAATTCCAACCGTTTCGCGCGACCGCTGTCGTGAAAGGACGTAATGATCTGTGCAGGCAGTCGAACCGGTCATTTTCCGGTTCGGGTTCAGTAGCTTTGCATTTTGTTCCGGTTTGGTTCCGGTTCAGTGATGAATTCTGAAATAACGGTTCGGTTACCGGTTCCATGGCCTGCGAACCGGTTCTAGCTGATTTCCTAAACTCCAAGTTGTTAAGAAGAAAAAGTGTGCTCACACGGCGTCAGCTGTATTAAAAAAAAAGTTTGCAGAAGCCGTCCTGCGAAACGAAGACGCAAAACTAATATGTTATGCTTAAAGGGGCAGTGCAGCAATTTTTGTACTCTTGCGTGATTGCCAGTTAGAATGAATCCCTGACATGTAACCTACAAAACGCGCGTTAGTTTTTTTCCTTGTGCAGTGGCAGTCGTAAAAAAAGATCAAAGAAAACGGGCAAGCGTTTTTTTCCCCCTCAACTCGTGGCCAGAACTTTTGGAGCACATGTTTGCGCTCCAAAATACCTGACTGTTCCCGAATGATCGGCACCAATCATGTTAAAGGGGTCATGAAACGATTTTCCTACTTCTTCCTCCTTAGCTTTAATCCTCAACTCAAATGCGAATTGTGAAATCACGTGGTCGTGACATTCCTTCGGCACCGGTGCGATGACTCCTAGCTTCCACCGTGCTTTTTATGCACACCATAGAACTTGTCATTCCCCAGCGAAGATAAGTTCTGTCAGGGCACTCATTGGCCACGAACGCGAGTCCAAATATTCGTCGACGGATTGATTGTTGACGAGCGCATACGTCCGAGTGACGCAGTTCTCGTGTCCAGTGCGTGAGCTGGGCTCTGCTGACGTCAGTTTGGCGCCGGTGACGCGCCTTTGGAACCGCGGATGTATCATAGTGAAAAGGCGGAGAGCTTTCGAAGGCAAGAAGGTACAAAATAGTCCGCTATATTTTCAAATGTTCGTACCGAAAAGCTGGCTTTTGACTTTCTAGCCTCTTTCTTTTGGCCAACTAAACGCTATGCGATTAGTAAAGTCCCAATTTAAAATCATTCATCCCATCCCAAAATTCGTTTCATGGGCCCGCTAAGGGGCGAGACTTGGGGGGATGTCTGAACTGGTTTTTATTGGAGCAGCATAATAATGAAAGTCGATATTGAGACAGAAAAACCGACAGAAGTGCCACTCTTCTTGAGTGCTCTTTTTGTAAAAAAGAGAAAAAAAAATGTTTTCGCACTTTCACTTTATGCGCGTTAAATGTATTTGGGGAACAAAAAAAGAACGCACCTCTGCGCAAGATTTTTTACAAGAGTCGTCTAGGGGTCGTTACGGAACCTACAAAATCTGCCACAAATGAATCGGCCAACTTCGTGAGTTGAAGGCTCTTGCGGTAGACGTTCGGTCTTTGCTGATGCAGAGAATGTGTGTGAAACCGCCATCATGCTCGTGGACAACAGCATAAACGCCGGTCAAAACTGTGCCCACGCGCAGTCCTCCTCCCGTCGAAAATGCCGCAGAAAGTTGTGCGGCGCTAAATGGGAAGGGTCAGCCGTTCCTCATTTCGGCAGTGTGTGCGCGGGTTTCTTCCGGCGATTGGTTTCGTTTTCTCGATGACTTTTTCTCTCTCAAGCTATCAGTGCGTCTGGAGCGATGCGGAGCGCCAGTTGTCTGCTTCTTGCACAGGGGTTGCGACGATGTCGAAACGCCAAACTCTTATTGGCTAATTGAACAGAAAAAAGAAAAATAGGGGGTAGACCTCGAGGCATCTGGCATTGAGGTCTACCCACTATCCTTTCAATCAAAGCCAATCAGAGCTCGGCGTCGTTCTGACGTCGCAGTAACCCGCTGCGCAAGAAACAGACGACTTGCTATCCGCGCTCCTGGCTTTGAGACTTGCAGAAGAACGCTTCAGAGCAGCGACCTCGAGCTCTCGTGCTTGTGGCATTCTAGCGGCAGTCTCGAACGAAGCGATTTATAGCGCGCGTCCCTGGTTTCGAGAGTGTATGTCAGTGTTGCCCGACTGCGCTGGGCTGTGGGTTTTTTTTTTTTTTCGTCAGTGGGCTGTGGCAGCCTGCGTATAGGCACAATTACGGACGCTGGTGGCGGCTAAATTGCCCGCTTTTCTTTTCTTTTTTTTTCTTTCGTGCTTTATGGCGAATAGATTTTCTCGAGGCTTTTAAGAACGCATTGTACTATTTTTGAGAAAAAGAAACAAATGAAAGCTATTTGGGTGAGTCCGCGCGCGACTGAAGAGATGCAGCAGGAAGGTTTGTTTCATTTGATGTTGATTTCCTTACGATACCATACACACCCTGCCGTGTCGTTCTACGAACGTTTGAACTGTCGAAAATATTTGACGACACACGAGAGCCGAAATGCATGGGTATTCCCAACATGAAATTCACCGGGTCCCATCAATCGAACCGTACGGTGCAGCGCTCACGGTGCAGCGCTATCCGAAGCAGGATTTATTTGAGAAAGATCTAAAATAAACCAGCACATCCCATATACAGTGTCTACCGAGTCACGTCACGGCGGATCGGACGGAATCCGGCCTCCAACACCAAACCGAAATCAGGGAGTTTTCGTAGATCGTCTTCGCCGTCCTGCGAGGACCCTCCGCAACCCGCTACGATACCGGGAACTCTGCAGTCAAGGCTATCGGCGCGCAGGCGCAGTAGCAACTTCTTCGTTGCGGAACGCTTAGCGGAGGGGGCAACGCGGTCTACGAAAACTCCCTAATGGAACGAGGTGTGTTACAGCGAACACATAGCCGGGAAGAATGTGCGGAGAGTATCTCGACGGAAATAATCCTCGAAGGACGTCGAACGGCCCGCGTCGCCGGCTGCTCGACGTTCGCTCTCCGTTTATTTCCTGCGAAGGCCGAGCAGGCTCCGATCCCTGGTATTCCCTGGTTCTCACAGTGGAAGATAACACAGAAAGGGTAAGCATCCTAAACGGGCAAAGAAAGGAAAAACTTTCAAGAAAAGCCGGCGAACTCCGAATGCACAATGCAGGTGTGGAGTCGCGCTGACCGCGTTTCCACAGCTCAGGTGGTTGGTGGGAGAATTTTCTGACTGATAGGGGTCGCCCGAGTCGCAGAATGGCGGCGTCCAGAGAGCTATTTTTGCTCGCGCCCGACGCAGGCTCGGGCATCCGTGCCAACGGTGCACAGAGGATACGCTGCTGCAGTGCTGCATTGCTGCTGGGGGACAGGTGTTCGCTGGTTGCACGCGCCATGCTTGGGGTGTGCGGACGTTCTTCCTGCACGAGGGCAGACGTTGGCAGAGACAGACGTTGAAAGTACGTGCCGCTGCCATCTGCATTGCATCCGCCACTCGTTTCCTATGCAGCGCACGACTGCCCGACTCGCGTTTTGGCGTGCCTCGAACTACGTTGTTCGAGTCGCTGATGGGTCCGCAGTCCGCTGCGAGTTTGGTTTTGATGCATTCGTAAAACCCCCGACTAGACTACAATTTTTTTTTTTATATTGCAGGAATAAGTTGCATTGCTCAAACTCTCGTATTCGTCGATGGTGCGTAGACGTGGTCTCGCGAATACCGCGAAACGCTTCAGTCTGTAGTGCCTGCCAGATGGGCTGATGGATGCTTTCGTCGTAGGCACTCACTCCCACTCAAAGCGCTGTGTAGTAGCCTTATCCGCGAATCAAAAGTTAGAACCGGCTTTCACAGTCTCTCGCAACTGTTGGCTGAAGCGATCAGCTAATAACCTGCAAAAAGGGTCGCTCCAACCTTCCAGCTACTTTATTACGAAAAGTAGGCTCTCTTGCTCGCTTATAAGTATACCAGACACCATTGTTTGTTTCCTTTCTTTTTAGTGAATACGGCGTGGTTTAGTCTAAGCACTCTAACTAGATCGTTGCTGGGTAGCTCGGTAACTCCCGTGATGTCATTGTCCAGCGCTTTGTTGTAGGGTGACACTACACTTTGGGTTTCAGTTTTCTCTCGAAACGTGAATTCTGTTCCACCGAAAGAACGCAAATCGGAGTATACTACCGGCACGCGTATAACGCTCCGTCGGATTAAGTAAATTAACGAGGAAAAATCGGGACAGCTCTCAAAGGAGAACGCGTGGCTCTGCCCGAGAAACCAACGCGGGGCAGAGCGCGACCAGCCACCATGTTTGAGACGCGGGAAACCTCCCCCCGGTGTCTGAGTCACCCTCATTTGAATGCGGGGGAGAAGTAGAAAAATCCCGGCGGAATTAAAAATGCCCCAAGCACAAACAGAGAACGGGACGGAGTAGGGAGACGAACGCCGAAGCAGCAGCAGTAGCGGCAGAGCCGGGGGAAATTAGGGGAGAAGGGGTAGGGGGCATTTTTAGGAAAGAACCGGTTAGAAAATATTGATTTTTCGAGAGGGTTGCGCGGGAAAAGAAAAGCGTTCCTGCCCCGTCTTTGTAATTTTTTTTTTTTTTACAGTTTTGTTGATTTGGGTTTTGTTAGACGAGTGGGGTTGAACAGCACGCCACACTGTAGAGTTGGGTGCGCGGTCCCTCGTTGCGGGTTGATCGGGTTTAAGATTTTCTTCGCTGCGCGTCGTGGGGAACCTCGATTCGTAGTAGGCTGGGGGTGGAAAGAGAGAAAGCCTCCTGCTGTCGCGCCTTTGTTACCTCGGGGTGCTTTCCCGCGCGGTCCACCCTTTCTCTCCCGGAGAGCCCACTGCTTTTGTTCTTGGGAAGAGCGAGGCTGCCGCACACTTCTCGAACGTTTGTTTGCTTCGTTCTGCTCGAGGATCGTCTGACTGAGCTGTTACGGTGATACCTACCGTTGGCACGTTTAGGGTGTCTGCGGTGGATTTTAGCGCTCTAAAAACGAGCCGGAGAAGTCGGCGCTTGCACGCAGAAAGCTCAAACTTACACCGAAGGTGCATGTAGGTGCTGCCTTTTACCTGGTGACACTTTAAGATGTAGCTCCCTTTTCGCGAAAAATAAGACGAAACAAACTTTGCCAGGGTCAACGGCCGACGTGTTTGCAGACGACCGAGGTGACTATGGTAGAGAGCCTAGATTAAAGAGAGGGTCCATCTCGAGCCATGGGGAGCGTTTGCCATTTAATGGCGGGCGCCTCCTGCGGAGATTGGTCGCGACTGCGCATGCGCTGCGTCGAGGAAAGCTGGCGAGAAGCAGTTAGCGATGGCTGACTTGTGGCGCCATCTCCCGATAGGATCAGCGAGTAGACGAAAGAGTGCGTCGTCTGTTCGCTGTTCTTGTCGGGAGATGGCGCCACAAGTTTAGGTCATCTCTACTTCGGTTGTCTGCGAACACTTCCACTGTTGACCTTGGCAAGTTTGTTAGTCTTAACTTTTTACAGGAGGGGAGCTATTGAAGTTTCACCAGGTACAATGCACCACTTAAATGCACATTCGCTGAAAATCTGAGGTTTCTAGGCGCAAGCGCCGATTTTTCCTGCTCGTTTTAGAGCGTAAGATTTCTGTTGGCAAGTTTCATCAAATGCGTTCTAACCTACTTTCACTACTTCGTCTTTAGACCGCCAGGCACTGAATATTCGATTCACTGGAGAAGGCTGGCAACCTCCCGTTACGGCTTTCTGCTTTAGCCGCCAAGTGCCGTCAATTTCACTAAAGTAGGTTTTTTTTTTGTTTTTTTTTAACAGATTAATTTTTTTAAAGTTGTGAAAGCATTACGAGTGTGGTGTGTGCAGGTGAGTTTTTCGGCCAGGGAAAACATAGTATTGGGGCTAGTCGTCATGATAAGTTGGATAATTAACTAGAAGAAGAACTTGTAGTTGGGCTATGGTTCAAAAAACCCGAGACTGCGGGTAAACGACACAACACGAAAAAGTCTCTACCTTTTTAGTGTCTTTTTGGTGTTGTGTCGTTTACCCGCAGTCTCGGGGGTTTTTCAACCATGTGCAATGTACACCAGCTCTGTTTGTGCCCTTACATTTAGTTGGGCTAGTTGGTGGACGTTATGAAGCATGATGTAAGGCGTAAAAAACAATAGACACAAGGAAGAAGAACACACACACGGGTGCCACTCACAACCATATTTTAAAAATGCTGGAAAGAAATACTTATCTCGTCACCTCAAATCTGAGACAACGATTAAGATATTTTGAGAAGTTTTTCTGGATGGATGTTAGAGCGCGTATTCCCAGTCATGCGTGGACTTGATGAAGGTGACGAGATATGTATTTTTCCTTTCTGCACTTTTCAAATATAGTTGTGAGTGTCACCTGTGTGTATGTGTCTTCTTCCTTATGTCCATTGTTTTTTGCGCCTTACACCATGCTTCATAAATAAACTAGAACTTGTTCATTAATTTTTTAGTTAGTGAAAACAAGTATGTGGTTTCAATTCGAAACTTACTGAGAGTCATCGAAAACTGCTTAATCAGCCAATTTGAGAAAGATCTGAAGTGTGTGGGAAGTGCGGGCTGCCGATGCAAAAATGTGAGCGATATCTAACCATGTGTTTATCATTAATTAAAAGAATAATTAACAAATGTTAGTTAATTGACCAACTTACCGTGATAATTAGCCCCTATATTTATGTTCACCTGGCTGTATGGCGCACCTGCACAGAACACATGAGTATAGCTTTCACAGCGTTTTTAAACAAAGCTGTAAAGCTTTAAAAAAATGCACTGAAACTGCTCATTGCGGGTGGGTGGCGGAGTTGTGACGATTGTTGTGTCTAGAATTTTCTTAATGGCGCTCAATCTCCGAATTTTAGTGACAGTTAGGCAGACCAGTCATACATTCTTCTCAGTTATCTTATTATATATAACTTAAAATCTTGCAAAGGGCCGGAACATGCCCTGTAGCGACACGGGAGGGTGTGGCGTGCGGTGATGGAATGGCCTTCGCACTGCGCAACAGTTGTCTGAGGAATCACTAGGCAGAGTAAAGCCACCACCGGATTAAATGGGAACAGCCCAAACAGCTGCTGAAACACCATCCTCTGCATTTTCTTCTTTTGTAATGGTCAGGGAATTTAATCGAAATATTCGAGGAAGACCTGGAAAAGTCGGGGAATTTGAGGGAGGCAATTTCATAAACACCCTAAGAAATATATTATGGAAAAAAAGAAGTTTCAGGTTATGTTCAACTTCAACATGCTGCTGAAACAACTTTTTTTTTTGCCTGTTTACATATAATTTGTGAGAAACAAAATCATAGCTTTGGTGTGCCAAGCTTTTAAAGAAAAGCTATTAAAAAGCACAAGTGCTGACTATAAAATTTTGACGGGTATTGTCTGTGCCAAGTTTGAGGAGATCTCATACCTTAACTATGTTTCATAAGGTGTCCATTTATATAGTA